>JAQQST010000390.1:0-42148 GCA_028646485.1 Cryptoprocta ferox
ACCGCGCGGTGCGCCGCCCGCCCGCCCGTTCCCGGCTCCCCGCCCGTCGCGGGTTCAGGGCGGACCGTGCGCCCGGCTAGCCCGCCGCCGGCTCTGCGTGCTGGCCAGCGTCCTCGCCTGCGCCCTCGGCCCCGCGGTGAGCGTCCGCGGGCCCCCGAGTCCCGGCCGCCGCGGCGGAGTGGGGGACGGCGGGAGCCGGGCCGTCTGTGCGCACGTCCGTGTACGGGGAATGGGGCACGGAGCACTGGGCCTCGCCTCCCAGCTCAGCCTCGGCCTGGGTCTAGACCCGAGGGATGCATCTCGGTCGCGCCGCGTCCCTCCAGCGCTGCTGGGAGCCCGCCCAGCGCGGTGATCTGAGACACCGGTGGGGGGCGCCAGGAGAAAGCGTGCTCCCAAAACTTGCCTTCGGTGTAGCGGCTGCGTTGTGCGTGGGGAGAGGAAGTCAGTGGGTGCAAGGTTGGGGGCTGTGGTCGATTGAAATGGAAGGCCTGGTAGACTGTGGGTGGGAGGGAGGCTGTGACGGTCGTCGTTGTGTGCTGGGCCCGTCGGGAGGTGTCTGCGGGGCTGTGTGTTACCTGTAGGAGTGACGTCTCAGCAGCAGAGCCAGCGCTGGCAAGGGGCTTTGGGGATAAGGCCGCTGACTGGCAGGCCCTTCCTGTGCCCTCCCGCTGAGCAGAGCTGAAAGGTAAGAGGCCAAGGTGGAAGGTGGTGGGCAGTGAGGGGTGGAGGGCGGTGTTTATCTGGAACGGCCAGACATGAGCTTGGGGAAAGCTGGGCAAGGTGCGAACAGCCAAGAGGCATTGCATCCTCTTCCTCCCACTTCTGCTTCAACCCCTCACAGGTGTGTGTATGCCTGCGATGTGTGGCTGTGCCCTTGTGTGTGGCTGTGGGTGGCTCACCTGCAGGACAGGAGACGCATGGATCATCTCCAAGATCGGGGAAGACCTCAACACCCATTGAATTCACCTAAGCCCATTTTACAGATGGGCAAAATAAGTCCCAAAGACACCTTCCCCACCCCCCAGTCAGACCAGGACTGGGGTTGATTTTCTCTCTTTCCCTACCCCAGGACGTGAGGAATCTGGGGTTGCTGCTTAGTCAGAACCTAAAACCCAAGCGGGTCCCGGGGTCCGGCACCAGCTCCAGGTTGGCTGCTGGCGGGTAGAGTATATTGATCACCTGCTCTCTTCTAGCCTGTCATTACCTCCCTTACCATCACCTCTACCAAAGCAGGAATCTCTGTGTTTCCGTGTAACTAACGTGTCTTGTACATCCTGGGGGTGAGAAGCTCATTGCCTGTCCTGGGAACTTAGTAACAATTGGTAGGCGCCTCCCCTCCTCCCTCCTGTGAGAAACAGGAGACCCACCTCCTGAGCACTCAAAGCCTCACCTGCTTCCAGGCCTGAGGCCGCAGCGCCACAGCCCTGGCACCACTGAGAGCCCCTCCGTGTCCTGGAGTTTCCAGGCCTCACCAACAGCCCTCTGGCTCTCCCAACTGGGCTCTCACCACTCAGATTCTCCCCGGAGGAGCCAGGGTTCTTGCGACCACCCCTGGTACCTCACTCCCCGTCCTTGGAGACTTCTCAGCCCTGGGGGTGGAATGCTTCCAGCAGGGCCTCCTGTCGTGCGAGGCCACATCTGTCCCCCTCCCCCGACCTCCTGAGGCAGTCCAAGCCTGGGTCCTCCAATGCCTCCCGCTCCCTGTCCTTCCAGGGACACTTAACACCCAACTCTATCACCTCTTCCAGACAGCCTTCCCTGATTGCTCCAGCCCACTCAGCCCTCCCCACTCTGACCCCACCCCTATCCACCTCCCAGCCTGGGCCCTTCTGACCACCCCATAGGATCAAGGGCTGTGGTCTGTCATCTTTGCTGTCCCCCACAGCCCAGTGCAGGGCTGGACCTGAAGAGGGAGGAGAAGGGACTCACCAGGCCTAGGTGAGGGCGGACTGGCAAGGCCATCGACTTAGGGCACAAACACTGCGGGACCCCGGTACACTCCGCCTGACCACTGGCGACACGCGCCTGGCCTGCCAGGCCCACCCGAGCAGTGTGCTCTCAGGACCCAGGCTGCCAACCTCAGTGAGAACCGGCTTCTTGCTTGGGCACTCAGAGCCTACCTTTCTCCGGCGAAACGATTTCCAGGTCCCCACATCCTTCTCCACTTCACCCTGCTCCCCACCAGCCACCACTTGCTCCCCGCCTGACTGAACACCAGGCAGTCCCGCTCCAGCCAGACTCAGGGTTGAGGGGGCTGACGTCAGAGTCATAAAGTGGCAGCTGCAAAATTCAGTTTAAAGACCCAGGGCCTTATCACTCCTATTTATGGTGCCCTGACCTCAGTCAGGGAAGGGGACAATCTCTGAACAGGGAAGCAAAAAAAAGGAAAGAAAATCTCTAGTGTCTCAGAAGAGGAAGTCTGCCCCAAGGCCACCTGTCAGGCAGGCCTCTAGTGTCCCTACCCCCTGGACAGCAGGCACGGGGCTCCTCACTAGTAGCAGAACTGCACAGGGCAATGCCCAGCCCAGGGACAAGGGGAGTGGTGTCAGAGGAGGAGCGGACCCGGGTCCTGCCCTGGGAGGATTCTCAGGCTGGGCAGGGAGAACAGAGCCGGTGAGCCAGGAGGAAGGCCCCAGGGGGTGTGCGGAAGATCTCCCAGAACTGAGGCAAGAGTAGCTGAGAGAAGCAGTCAGGGAAGGCTCCCTGGAGGAGGCAAGACAATGCCCCAAAGAGTTTGGCCAAATGGGCCAACCTTCCACCAGAAACTATAAAGGAGGCTCTGTTGGACCAATGGGCCTGATGCCAGAAGCAGGAAGAAGCTACCAGGTCCCCCCACCGCCGAGGCTGAGATGGCCCAGGGGTTTGGGGAAGGTTTGGCGCCTCTAACTCCTCTCTGAGGCAGTTGCTGGCCACCTGCTCCTGAAGGGCCTAGTCTGCCGTAGGCATCCTGCCCTGGCCATCTGCTTCCAGCCTCTCCAGAGGCCGTCCACAGCCGGCCAGGCTCTCTTGGCCCCCAGCGGAGCACTCTGTGGGCTTTAGGAAACATGGCTGCAGTGGGGTCAGGGCCTCCTCCTTGAGCAAAGTGACAACCTCAGGCCCGCCCAGGGCTGCTGGGGGACTGTGCTGGAAGAGAGACCTCCCCCTCGAAGTTTCCAGCCTCCCGTCCTGGTGCTCTGAGTCTCAGCCTTCTGGAGCACACGAGACCTGGTCCTCATGCTACTCTGTGGCCATGGGCAGTTGATCTTGAGAACAAGTTTGATCTCTGTGGAAGGGCCTCAGTTTCCTCATCACAAAAGGGAGGGTAGGACCGTTGGGCCCGGTGCGGGAGAAATGGGGAGAGAGGCTGGGTTGGAGGCCAGCTCCACCCTGCAACTGGGGCATCATTTTCCCTCTGAGCCTCAGGACTCTGTGCAAGGGGCTTGGTCCTCCAGTCAGGACTCCTAGGACACTTGAAGGACAAAGTGCCATGTGAACTGTGATAGGCCATTTCTTCTCTTGATTCCCCAGCTCGGGAGCTCTGGGACGGGGGTGTCCCCACGAGGTAAGCCAGGTAGTGTAGGGCTGAGGCTCCAGGCCCAAATAGGTGATGAGTCGTCTCAGGGAGGACTGGGTGGTAGGCAATGGGCCTCCTCACGCGGTGGGCAGCCTCCGTGGCAGCTCAGTCTGGGCCGAGCCTGCCACTTGCAGGGACCCCTCACTGTGGCCCCTCCGACGTGGATGCAGTAATGGGGCCAGGGGACGAGATGAAGGCCTGTCCCTTCCCCCTGCTTTTGCTACTCAACCTCCCACACTCTGCCCTTCCCACCACAAATGTATAATATGTGCAAAGTCTCTCACACACCTTGGATGTATTTCAGAAGTAACAGAAACACAGTTTAATCTCTCCACCACAATATAAGAGTTTTTAATCAAACCTTATTGTGAAAATGTTCAAACCTATTTTAAAAAGGAGAATACTAACAATGAGCATGGAAATACCCATTCCGTGGAGTGACATCAGCAAAATGGTGGGACAGGAACTCCCAGTGCTGGTCCTCCCCATCCCTAGGTGTGACAGCTAATAACTCGTGACAATTAATATTTGCAACATTTCCCTTTTCTGGCTGAAGTATTTTAAAGTAAACTGTAGACATGACAACTTTGTACTGCAAATTATCCTAAGATGCATCTCTAAAGCCAAAGGACATTCTCCCATAGAACTATAATACCACCCCCCACCTAACAAAATGAACAGACATTCCTTAATATCTTGTGTTCAAATGTCCTCAAACAGCATTTAGTCAAGGACCCCCAGCTGCATGGTGATATTATTGGGGCTCGGGTTTGATGGGAAGGGAGCCTGTACAAGGAGCTGGTTGGGTGGGTGGACGTCACACCCTGCGCTGGGACATGGCCCAGTCTTTATCTGCACCCCTTTTCTTGTGGCTCGTGATGTGAGGGGCCGTATCTCTCAGGAAGTCACCCTGCTATCCGAAAAACAAGCTCTTCCTGCACAATGTGTCCTCAGAAGAGGGGAAGAGGTCACCAACTGACTCTCGAAGTCTCACAGCCTCGTGGCTGCGCTCAGCCCTCTGCACAGGCCCCGACACCAACATCACCCCTGGACACCGCGTGTGTAAACTGAGTCCTCTTTCTCCAGAGGCAGAGGATTTAAACCTGAGTCCTTGCTGCTCCTGCCTCACTGGCCATTGCCACGGTGAGCCTCTGCGGAGAAACCCCGAGAGGCTTCGTGCCCCTAAGTACACCTCACAAGAAGGGGCCTCAGATGGGGTCCCACTTAACCCCAGGTGGAAGTCTGGGACCACCCTGCAATATGGAAAGGGGTTTCTTTCCCCAAACCCAAACCTGCATCCCTGTGTCTTCCTCTGTCCTTAACCCCTGCACCCCCCACACACCACCCAGAGTTCAGCCTCTCCCAGGAGGAGATATAGTTGGCAAAATTTGGATAGGGGGAGGCTTCGGATTCTCAGCAAAAGGATATAAAAAATAGATGGAGGGGTGGGGCGCCTGGGTGGCTCAGTCGGTTAAGTGCCCAACTTCGGCTCAGGTCATGATCTCATGGTTCATGGGCTCGAGCCCCGTGTCGGGCTCTGTGCTGACAGCTCAGAGCCTGGAGCCTACTTCAGATTCTGTGTCTCTGTCTCATCTCTCTCTGCTCCTCCCCCACTCTCAAAAATAAATAAACACTTTAAAAATTTTTAAGTAAATAAATAATTTAAAAAAATTTAAAAATATAGGGAGGAAGAAATCAAACTGTAGCATGGGATGAGGGAATGCCGACTGGAGACCACCCTCCCGGTGGCACAGTGGGTGGGACCTTCAGACGGCTTGGGCTCTGCAGCACATCAAGGCTGTGGTGAGGCCGGGGTCCTCTCGCGTGGCTGGACAATAACTGCTGACCTTTGTTGGCAGTTCCCTAGTGCCATTTACGTGTGACCCTGGACACAGCCCTGGGGGTGGACAATGCTGTCATTTGTCCCCATTTTACAGATGCGGTGGGAAGACTTGCCCAAGGTCCCGCAGCCAGGAAGGGGGCAGCCGTCTGATTCTGGAATCTGTGCACCTAACGGGCTCTGCCACCTCACCAAGGGAGACTGCTTCTTCCCAGGCAGCTGTAGCATGCTGCGGGCTGCCCCGGACCTGGGGAGGGCTTTTTAAATTCATAAAATGTACAAATCTGAAGTGACATCCAGGGAATTGTCACTCGTGTACCCCCGTGTAGGCACCGCCCAGATCAAGCTATTCCACATTCCCCGTCACCCCAGGGGTCTCCCTCGAGCCCCTTCCCAATAGGATGAGGCCCTCTGCAAAGCGGGGAGAATGCTCCTCTTTTCTGTGACTTCTGGATCCCATGATTTACCTTACCTACCTGTGCCCCCACCTCCTCCCCACGGCCCTTTTCCCCTCCTCCTCTTCCTCCTTCTCCCTCTCCCCTTTGCCTCCACTACACCTTCTTCGTCTCCTTACCAATCCAAACACCAAAGCCAGGATGAAGGGCACAGCCTGGGAAGCTTGCTTGGGGTCCTGTGTGCCTTCGACCACACCGCCTTCTCTCTAGGTCCTCAGTTTCCTCCTGTGACTCTGTTGCCCCATTATTTCAATAGGGGAACTCTGGGTGGTGTGTGGGGGGTGCAGGGGTAAAGACAAAGAGGGAGACACAGGGATGCAGGTGTCGAGGACAAGGGCTCTCACATTCGAATACAAGCAAAGATGTTCCGCCTGGGGTTAAGCGGGGCCCCACCTAAGGGCCCTTCTTGTGAGATGCACTCACGGCGAGAAGAAACCTCTCGGGGTTTCTCCGCAGAGGCTCACCGTGGCAATGGCCAGCAAGGCAGGAGCAGCAGGGACTCGGGTTTAAATCCTCTGCCTCTTGGAGAAAGAGGACTCAGTTACACACGCGGCATCCGGGGGCAATGTTGGTGTCGGGGCCCCGTGCTGAGGGCTGAGCACAGCCACGAGGCTGTGAGACTTCCAGAGTCAGTTGGTGGCCTCTTCTGCTCTTCTGATGACACATTGTGCAGGAAGAGCTTGTTTTTCAGCTTAAATACATCATGGGATATGAGCTGGTGATGGGGGAATGGTAAATGAGATCACCGTGGCTCTTTATTCCCTGTTCCCCTGCCCCCTGCAACCTGGCGGGGGAAAAGGGCCCTCCTTGCCAAGCCTCAGAAACAAATCATTCACGGTGGCTCCTAGGGCTTGGTGATTTGCAGGCAGGAAGTGCTTTCTCCCGTCTTACCTACTCTAGCCTGCTGCATTTGTCACCCCTCTCAGAAGCCAGCTCTCCCTCAGAGGGACTCTTGCTTCCCCACCATGCTGCTTCTGTCCCCCTTGGCTTCTCCCCCCACAGTTCTCTGTCCCCAGATGAAGCTGGGGTTTCTGATTCCCGGACGATAGCTGTGGGCTCAAGCATCCCTTGAGGGGTGGGTATGGCACCTACAAAAGCTGAGTCAGCCCTCCACCCTGTCTTTCAGAGCCCCTGGCATCTAACAGCCACAGCTCCCAGCATCTACACCCTACCCCAGATCTCAGGGAGCCCCACATCCAGGAGAAAGTGCTCGCAGTGGGGACAGAGAGGAAGGGACTCAAGGAAGCAGGCGGAATTAACGAGACTTGGTTAATCCCTGCCCCCAACCAGAGACTCAGGGTTCTCCTGCCAGCTTCCAGTCCATCACCTCCCACATCCAGCCAGCACCATGGCAGGGGACATAAGAGGACCTGGATTGAAGGGAGGTTACAGACTTCCTCACTCTGGTCTGGGCCGACTTGTGGTCAGAGATGCAACTACTGTCTAGGAATGTGCGTTTGCTAGTGACCTCAGCTGCTGGAGTTAGGATTCTATTCTGGAATCCTGTGATTCTCTCTGATGAGACTAAGACTCGTGTTCCTGGTGTGACGGCATTCTTCCTCGCTGGGTGCGTAAGAGGAACTTCCCTTCCAGTCTGAGAACGGGGTCTGTAGCCTGCCGGGGGCAGCACATCAGGCTTGTGCATCCTTATCCTCTGCTTTGCCTGCGGTGCCCAGTTGGCCCCAATGTACATCTGCTCCAAAGTGCTTGAATCTGAGGCAAAGGAAGCTGGTCATCACCAGGTCCATGTGGGTAAGATAGAAACTGAACAGCTATCGGCAGGCAGAAGGTGGGGAAGGGGGACAGGAGATGGAGCTCCCCGCTGAGGGGCTGTCGGCTCCCACTCTCCACCTCCCCATAAGCCTTCATTTTAAAGAAAGCCTCCATCTATCAGTCTCGGGCAAGTGGGATAGAGTTGTGGCCAAAGAGGGGTGGGCAGTGCTTTGGATCCTGGCATGGCTGGGAACCAGGTCCAGGAAGGAGCGGGAGGGGCAAGGCCGTGGGACCTCAGGCCCAGGATTAGGCTTCCCTGGACTGACTGCTAAGGTGGAAGAGATCAAAGTGGAGACCCCCTGCCCCTCAGACCTCTCCCAGCCAGGGAACCGTGAGCTCATACTGCCTGGACCAGCTCTGAGGTCAGGTTGCTGGGAGGCCTGACCAGGATAAGCCCTGCTCCGTAGGAGAGGAATGAGAGGGATGACTCATTTGGAATGAATATTGACCCTGTCAAGAGCACAAGGCTGGTGGAGGAGGAGCTGGTCCTTTGGAGCCTGCTGAGAGTGTGTGTATGGGCATGGGGAGGCTCAGAGGGAGGGATGCAGTCTCAGGAAAGGTGGCAACTTCTAGAGAAGTGGACAGCAGAGAAGCCAAAGTCAGAGCTGTACTAAACGGGAGTCCCCGGCATTCTCCCAAGTGGCCTTGGACACATGTGCTCAGCACCCCAATTACAAAGTCTTCTTTCCCAAATGTCCTCATCCCTAGTAGAGAATTAGTCTCTCGTGGATGCACTACCCTTTATAACACCCAAAGCAGTTCTGAGTTCCCAGTGGACCCCATTTCCATAACTTGATCATGTTGAGCATACATTTACCCCACTGTAAAGATTAGGGGAACTGAGACCAGGAGAGGGGGAGCCAGAATCTCCTGTTAGCTAAGAGCGTCTCTCCCTTGGCTGCCACAGAGCCTGAAGTACTATGTCTCATTCTCGGGGTTCAGCACTGGCCTCCTTTATGGTCCCTCCTCCAGAAGGGTGAGAAAAGAGAATATCCTTCTCCTTCGTGCTTCTCTTTAGGCTAGGAGACCCGGAGGTGGCGGGGGGAGGGATGAGGGTAGAGGCTCTGCAGATATGGAACAGGAACACATGGGCACATAATACTTCTGGGAGCCAGCAGCCCATCCTCACACCCCGGTCATCGCCCCTACTTCCTATACCCACTGTCTGTCCTTCCCTTGTCCCCAGGGGGCTGGCCAAGTCTACTCTTCTGCTGATCTCCTTGTTTGGAGTGCACTACATCATGTTCACCTTCTTTCACAACAACTTTACAGCTGAGGTGAAAATGGTCTTTGAGCTCGTCTTGGGGTCTTGCCAGGTATGAACCATCAACCAAAGTCTGTGATCTTCTCTGGGCTTTAAGGGAATTCAACCTGAGGTTTTGGCCCCTTGCCCCTAGATTACATTTTCCCCCCACTGTAATAGGTCCTGATTAAGCACCTACTGTATTCTTAGCCCTTTGGTTAATCAAGGGAACATAGGGACCAGGGCCAGGGATGGGTCAGGGGCTGGGGTCTCCTGGAGTCTGTCTACCTTACCTCCCCTACCCCCTTCGTCCCCAGGGTTTGGTAGTGGCCATCCTGTACTGCTTCCTCAATGGCAAGGTAAACCCTTCCCAGACCTTGGGGAGCAGGCAATAGCACTCAGGTTTCAAGGTCCAGAAACATGAATGGGATATGTGCAGAGCAAGGATGGGACACCCCCCTCCCTCCAACATTCAGTGCTAAGCGTTGCCAAACTAATAGGCATAAGATGACATCTTACCGTTGTTTTAATATGTATTTCTCTGTATTTATAATGATTTTACATATCTTCTTATGCTTATTAGCTTTTTGGGCTTTCTCTTCTGCAAATTGTTCGTTGTTCTACTGAGGTTGCTGTCTTTCTTGCTGACTTACAGGAATTGCTTGTACATTATTGGCTTCAGACATTCTAAATACCTGCTCCCATTCATTTTTCCCCGTGAAATCTTTATTTGTATGTAATTAAACTCATCAGTTATTTTGCCTTAAGGGCTCTACTTGTAACATTTTTATTTAAGAGCACTTTTCCATCCTCGGTCACAAAGATACTTGCCTTCATGTTCTTCAGTGAACTTTCTAGGTTTTGCCTCGCACATCTGATCCAGTGACATCTTAGAGCTGACTCCGCAGGACCAGGCAGCATGTCCCTGCCAGGCACACCCCTGGCAACCCCTTCCTCTCTTAGCCTCACCCCTTCACTGGCACTGCTCAAGGATGCCTGAAGTTGTCATGCCGCACTTCTGCTCCCTGGCCCCATTAGCAGGTAGAGCCCAGAAAAAGGAAGGCAATTCAGCAGCCTGAATGGGCACCCAGCCCTCCCAGTGCAGGAAGGGCATCTTTCATGGGCCAAGATCCCCTTTCACTCTTTGTGGTGCTGCCAATGGCATTCAGTACCTTGTCGACAAGGAGGTTGAACCAGGTGGTGTCTAAAGGCTCTGCCAACTCCCAAATCCCAGAACCCAATAACTTAGAGTTTATTTTGGGAATCTTTGCCCTCCCCTAAAACTTTTGCACTCAGGACAGATGGTGGCGAGAAGCTTGGAGCATGCATTCCTCACTGAGCCTCGAATATGGGCAGGAGAGGTCAGTGCATCTGTTTCCTTTCTGGGAATTTCGTCAGCTGCTACAGGAAGAACTCTAAAAGGGTGCAAGTGCAGTCCCCTGGGCCGGGAGCCTGTCGACCGGCTGGCAGCTGCGCCTCCTGCTGGCCATTCTGTGGTGGGGCTGGTCCTGAGAGATGAAACTCAGTGGCCCTCAGAGTACAGCCAGGAGCTCAGCGCCTAGAGCAGGGGAAGTGCCCGCTCACAGGCACACAGAGAAGCAGGGTCAGAGCCTGCACAGAAGGCAGGCCTCCCAGCCCCAGGGCTGCTCTATGGCTGCTGTGTTGGCTTTTCCAAGGTCTTTCCTGGAGCCGCAATTGCATTCCAGAGTCGAGGGGTTAGTGCTAAGGGCTGAGGTCTTGCACCTCTAGACATTGGACAGGAGAACGTGAATTCCACTTCTTTCAACACCACCCCCACCATGATGCCAGGCCCACATCACACCCTCTGGGAAAACAGACCCATAACTCAAAACATTTTACACAAATACATGAAACTTAATAAGCACCTTAGCTTTATTCTCCTCTCACTTCTGAAGCCACCTTATTTAATTTATATATACATAGTATATAAACGGCTATACAATATTCTTTACATATATTAAGACGAGTTTAAGCTTTACTACTGTGTGAGAGTTTGTTAAAACATACCCATCATTTATTCAAAATAGATCTTTATTATTACATGAAAACAGTATGAAGCTTGTACAACATGGACAGCAAGCATTCAAAACGAACATGTGAAGTACATGGTTTTGCCCTGGCTAAATCAGCCTCAATCAGACGCTCTTAGTAGAAAAGTCTATTAAATAAAACAGAATTGGGGGGGGCAGGGTCAAGTCATATGAATAATTCATTAAATATACTTCTGAAGTAACCCCAGAATCACAGAAGGGTTAAAGCACGTAGCAAGCACAGGTTAGAACAGAATGGGTTTGATCATTTTACCCTAAATAAAAGGCACTTGTGAGCCGCGGCTCTGCCATCGGTACACACGGGCAGATGTTTCCATATCCGACCATTCCCAGGTCTCACTGACAAGACCTTTCCCACAGGTTCCTGGCCAAGACGTTTCCCCAGCCACAGAGGTCTGACATCACGGCTCCCAGGCGGGAGGCTCAGAGCTCCCCTCATTTGAGTCCAGGATGGACCTTGAGGTTTGCTTCAACCAGCAGACCCGGCCTCCCTGGTTCCCGGAGGGCCCAATGCCAATGGTAGCAAGAGCCCTGTGACTGGAGGGCAGGAGGCACGTTCAGGGAGGAGAAAGAGAGGTCACTACCTTTCTAGATGGAAAGACTGAGGCTATTTACTTTGCAGTATCCTAAAATGCCCATTTCTGTAAAACCTGGAAGACACAGCTACCCTGTGCAGTCTGGAGCGTGAACCTCCTCTCATCGGGTGGAAGCCATTCTCCTCCTGCCCACGAACAAGAGACTCCCCCAGTATCCTCCTCCGCCAGGCTGACAGCATGTCAGGGGACAAGGTGGTTACCCTACTTCCCAGCTGAAGGCCCAGGGACCCACGGGCATGACTTGCCCACAGTGGTGTAGGACGAAGTCGGAGAATCGAGCCTCTCTTCCTCAACCACCATTCACACCCCCAGAGCACCAGGGAGCCTTCCTGTACCTGGGCAGGATTCTGGGTAGGAATGTGACAACACCAGAGCAGGGGCGCAATCTGACCCCCGTAAACCCTCCCACACCCGCCGGTCCTCGCCTGCGCTGCCCTGGGCATGCACAACTGCAGGCTCCTGAGGGCCACCTGCCCTGCAGGTTGCAGTGAGTGGCCGATGCCTTTCAGGAAAAGCAAACAGCGGCCCTGGCTGAAGGTACAGTGCGTGGCCCCAACACGCCAACGGGCAGCTGTTCCAGGGCCCCCAGCTCTGCTCCCCACCTGTCTCCTGCTTCTTGCACCCCAAACAGCTGGCCTTTCTGGGGGGAGTCTTTGACTCTGAGCAGTGCTGACCACCACAGACCCCTGAGCATGTGCTGAAGCCACTGGGGGTGCAGAGAACAGGGCTGGGGCTCAGTGCCATCTGTTTAACCCCGAAGCTCCTGTACCCACCGTGTCCACTACAGTGAAAGTCGGCTTTCCCCACCCCTCCAGAGACTCCAGGCTCAGCCTCTGTTTCCAGGGCTGGAAAGTGTGGGACAGGCATGCAAAGAGGCAGAAGAGTCCTAGAGAATGGGGGCACTGAGGAAAAGAACGGGGAGCACAAGGTGAGGTGACAGAAATGAGATTCAGTGTTTTAATTTCAGCACTCCTAACACCTTTTCCCACTCCTTAAGGAACTTTAAAACATGGGGCCTTGCTTCACAACACCTGCAACAGAATTCACAGACCACAGGGGTGCAAGCCTGAGAAGCAAAACCAGGAGCCTCTGGTCCCATTGCTCCTGCCACCAGCAGTGGGGCCTCTGGTACTGGGAGGAAATACCAGCGCAAATATGCCCCTGATGGTCTCCTCCCAGGAAAAAGAAACTCAGGAATGGTCCTGACCGCAGTAAGGCCAGCCTAGCGAAATGAAACCAGAGTCTTTGAGTTTCTCTGGCCTGCACACTTGGGGAAGGGAAAACGCTGTGGGCCTTGGCCCCATGGCTGGGAAACCCTGGCCGAGAGCACCGAGCCACGTTCCCAGCCCGATACGTAAACGGGAATAACGCACTCCGAGGTTCCAAGACCTTGGGGTATCTGATCCCAGAAGGCACTTTTAAGGTTTGTTTTCAACATTACTTCATCTATTCCTAGATCCACCCCTGCGAGGTTGGTTGGGCATGGAGCAATGCACCATGGGAAAACAAAGTGCTAGAACAGCAGTGAGTCCGTGGGGTGGTGAGGAGAACTTCTGCGATGTGGAGCCGGCTTTCTGGCATCAAGGATGATGTAGGGAGTCACAAAACTCCAAGCCTGAACCAGGTCAATGCTGAGCCGGGATTTTCCTTGGACAAAATCCCCAGAACTACCTTCCTATCATTTGTCTCTTCCTCCAGTGAACGAGGCTTCCTTTAGCAGGCTTCGAGCTGAACAATATTTCTGTGGTTACCGTTTTGTACTGTTTGTCTAGTGCATTTTTTCCCTCCATTTGCAAAACCCAATCTGAAACCCCATGTAGACGTCAACTGATGAAAACCACATTCAACCAAGTGTAGACAACATCCCCACTAGTGCAGGAAGCATTCATCAGGAAGGCCTACTCTTCAGGACAGTTCTCTCCTGCCTGCTCAATAGGAATCACAGACTCTGCCCCCGAGAGTGTCTGGGGTACAGAGCTACACTGCAATAACACATGGGCTCAAAAAATAATAACTCACTTGTAGGCTGTTCTCACCAACTTTTAAAGCCTTTTTTTCCCCATTTCCTTTCCTTTCTTTTTTTTCTTTGCTTTTCTTTCTTTCTTTCTTTCTTTCTTTTTTGGTCCTTCTAATGTACAAAGACTTTTCTCCCCTCCTTGATTTTCCATTCTATTTTACTATCTCTTCAAAATTATCTCCCAGAGAGCCTGAAGATTCAGCTGCTGGGTATGCAGAAAATTATGAAGATGCAACACTGATGGAGAGACAACTGTGCTGTAGACATCTGAGGATGTTGCTGATATAACTCTCATATCCAGATATTTTGATTAAAGATAAAAAGTCGTATTATAAGAAAATTACTGTGGCATCATTTTCCCAACAGTTTCCAGTCACATAAACTTGTTTTTCTTAAAGTGACACCAGGGTAGCTTATTAGCTCAATAGGTCAATGCACTTCCAGGAACAACCAAGTACAAGTGAGTTCCCTAAAATGATATTCTTGCTTTCCCTATGTACTCAATGACTCTTGTGAGGATTTTCAACTTCTATGCACTATCAAAGCAGGCTTTTTTAATTTATCAAGACCACATAATTCAACCCAAAATATCCCATGCAACAGCCGTTGAGCTATTCAGATTTCAGACATCTACCAAGAACAATCCAAACGGGGGCGCCTGGGTGGCTCAGTTGGTTAGGCGTCCGACTCCAGCTCAGGTCATGGTCTCACGGTTCGTGGGTTTGAGCTCCGCGTCGGGCTCTGTGCTGACAGCTCAGAGCCTCGAGCCTGCTTCAAATTCTGTGTCTCCCTCTCTCTGCCCTCCTCGGCTCATGCTCTGTCTCCCCCCAAAATAAAATAAACCTTAAAAAAAATGAACAATCCAAAGGGCAAACTCCTGAAATGGCCTCCTGAATGGTACTGGACAACCCAGGCTGAAATTTCTGGAGACCAAAGGGGTCTGATTATACAGAGCCACATTTTGGAAAACTGTGATCAGTCACTATTTTGACAGAGAGAAGTAGAGTAACTTTTCAGGGCATGGGGTTTATTACATCTTTATAAAGCCTTAAAAAAGTTAACACCTGCTTAACTCCTGTTCATAAAGATCGAGGCCCTCAATCTAATTAAGATGACTGGGAGAGGGGCAGAGGAGTAATTAACTCAGGAGGTCTTCCAGGAACAGCTACACAGGGTCAGGCATTCATCATCACTGACACGACAGGCACTCAGCTGCCATGTACAAGGCTGACGACAAGAGTTTTTGGGTTTTTGGGTTTTAAACAAAACCTGCATCTATAAAGTGCCACTGCGTGAGTCCGTGTGACTCACCTCCGTCGGTGGCCCCACTGCAAAGAACCCTGAAACTCTCAGGCATGCAAGCTCATCCTCATGAGCTTATGATCCAGTCACACTGGTTACTCAATTTTTTAAAATATTCAGATATGCCCTGCAAACACATACAAAACTCTTCTGTACCCACACAGTCCCACCACCATAAAAAAGTTATATACAAATTAAATAAACTTGGCTTTCTTAACCATTTTCTCAGCTTGAGTTTGTCCTTTCCCCAAATGAAGATAAGTTCAATGTATATCCAAAATGTATTTAAATATTCTAAAGGTGTCATATCAGACCTAAGTTATCAAAAAATGTAAAAAATTTATCTAGCTTATATTTATCAACCATATTTTACAATGTTTAATTCACCCTGTATTGACCCTCTACAAAAAAACTAACCAAGTCCCATTTAGACTGAAAAGCTGATGTGGGTTTTAAAGTGGTTCCTCAGAGACAACTGCCGGTCACTAAAGCTAATGTTATTCAATCTTGTGCTTTATTGCATCATTCTGTTTAAAAGACCAAAATAATTCCATTCTGACCTTCCAAAAATGCTCCTTCTGAATGAGCCCCCAGATCCTGCAGCCCTATATAAATGTGCCAAATGGGAGATTCTGCAGAAACGCCCAGCACAAAACTGGGGCTTGTCTCCAAGCGAACTCACGCTTTCCATTACACCTGTTAAAAATCCCCAACTTTCAGTATCGGTCTCGTTTGGTTGAAAGGAACTTCAAGGATGGAAACTCGAGATGAAGTCGAGAAGGAAAAAGGGAAACAGAGGACTCTCACAAGAAAACGAAAGGATCCATTCATCACATGATGTCCTCTTCAAACTCCACAGTCAGACTGCTTCTCCTGAAGCTGCCTGGTCAGTATCTGACATGAAGACAGAAAAGCCACTCCTATGTGGAAAAGGATTTGCCAGAGGTTCCTTAGCCCATGCAGGTACATGTTGCCCAGGCAGATAAAGAGCAGCATCAGTGCCACCTTCATAGTCCTGGCCGGACTTTAGAATGGGTACAAATAACACAGAAATGACACCATAAGAGGCAGTACAGTCAGTGAGGAGAAAATGGCCACAGGTCAGATGCAAGATTCATTTCCTACATCTGCATGCACAGTGTCATCTCACACACAGTAGCTTATTAAACTAAATTCATGACAATGGAGCCTGGACTCGCTGGGTGAGCTCCAATCAAATCACTGGATGAAAGTGGAGATTCAGAAGAGACAAGAAAAGTGAAGCAGATGTCACAGGAGGATTTAGAACATGACACTCATTAAAACATTTAAGAAATACAGACAGAAATGCCCAGGCTGTGGGCTGGGGAAAATGAAGAGATGTAGGTAAGGGAAAGAGAGCAAGGCCAACACACCCCAACAAGAATGACTGGCCTCCAACTGGATTTTTTCCTTCCGGGGAGTCATGACAGGTGGGAAAGCCAGTGAAAGAAGCTATGCTTTTATTATTTGTTTTTCCTGAGTTACAATGACATCAGGGACCAATGTTCCCTAGACATCCTCCTTCTCATGTCTTCAAAAGCATCTCTGACACGGGGAAAGGTCTCCCAGCAGGGAGAGGGACCGACATTTTGTGTAGGACAGAAAAGAGGCCATTCTTGTTCTGCAAAAGGTAACAGTAACTTTCTGGTTCAATGTTTAAAAACAAAAAACTAAAAAGCACATTCTCAAAACACAGAGCAAATCACCAAAGGCTCAAGCTCCAGCGGGAGGGAGAGCTCCCTACTGAAAGAGGTATCCGAGCGAGAATGCAGTTTGAGGGAACATAGGCCAAAGTGCAAGATCCCTGCGGCCCTGGAATGCAGGCTCTCTGGCACCTGAAACAGCCACACTCAAGATTTTGGAGACTTGATTTCTAACATTTTTTAAAATTTACATTTATTTATTTTTGAGAGAAAGAGCACAAGTGGGGGAGGGGCAGAGAGAGCGGGAGACACAGAATCAGAAGCAGGTTCCTGGCTGTCAACACAGAGCCCGAAGCAGGGCTCAAACTCGCAAACCATGAGATCATGACCTGAAGCCAATGTCAGACACTTACCTGACTGAGCCATCCAGGCGCCCATGGAGACCTGATTTCTAAAAAATGAGTGCATTTTCAGTCCTGGGTTGAAAATTTCTTTTCCCACAATCATGTCACTCTTAAACAATAGACCATTCTAGGATGTATGTGGAAGACAGAAATGTTCTTGAGAAAAGAAATTTTAATTGAAAGGAAAAAAAAAGCTTAAGAATGTAGACAAAGTACTTAAATCCTAGCCTCTGTGGAGGATGAGGAAAGAAAATTACGGTCAGGTTTTTTTTTTACTAGAATTAACTCTGCCTGTAGGCAAGTCAGAAACTCCATTTTACTCTGCCCTGTAAGCAGGCAGCTTATTTGAAAATAACTAAACAGTAATCAGGGACACCTGGGTGGCTCAGTTGGTTAAGCAGCTCAGGTCATGATCTCACGGTTTGTGACTTTGAGCCGCACATCAGGCTCTGACAGCTCAGAGCCTGGAACCTGCTTTGGATTCTGTGTCTCCCTCTCTCTCTGCCCCTCCTCTCTCTCTCTCTCTCTCTCTCTCTCTCTCTCTCTCTCTCTCAAAAACAAGAAAAACAAATAAATATTTAAAAATTTTTGAAAATAACTAAACAGTAATCAAAGCCCAGTAGTTAATGTTGTAATGTTTGTCTCATTTCCTAAGGACAGATTTGAGTCAAATGGTATTACTATTAAAAAAATTTTTTTACCTAGTCTTGTATTTAAACACACACACACACACACACACACACAGTTGTTCCTTCTGCAGAAGGCCATTTCTATACTTGGACTGCCCTGGCAATAAGCAAGACCCTGCCTCACATTAGGCAGGCCACCCACTCCCCACAGCGCTCTCATCCCTCCCTTCTTGAAATTTGAGTCCAAGAATTCCTGGCTTCTGTTGGGCCACTGTCAAAGGCTTTGTGCCCTAGGGCAAGTGGCTTTCCCTTCTGAGTCCAGTGTTGTTCCCCTGTAAAATGAGAGGACTGGGCAGGATGGGCCGAGGGTCCTTCCACGAAGGACCTGGTATGTCCATGACATGCCTTGGTGGAACAAAATCATATCTAGAAATTCGTTGATGGTTCCAACAGAAGAACAAAATAAGGCCATGGGTTCAACCCACTCAAAATATCAATGTTTCACCCACCTGGAAAATACAGGCTACAAAAGGAATTTTAAAAAGCCAGAAACATTCCAATTTCCTCATGGGCAACCTAAAACAAATGTAAGAAACAGAAGAAAAGGAATATTCAGATGAAAGGAAACACTGACTTGAAGCTCTTCACACCTCATTGGGTCTACTAGTATGGCTGATAATACAGAATCCCTGACTGAGACAGAAGCCCCTGTTTGCATACCAGAACAGGGGCTGACATGCAACTGTTTCCAACAGATGGACACCACATGCCCTCCTGTCCCTGTGCATCTGTACAAAGCCCCCAGGCTGGAATGCCCCCCCAACACTACTACCTCTCAAAAATCCTACTCATCTGTCAGCACTAAGCTTTCCCTAAGTCTGCACGCTTCAGGTCGAGCCACAGCTTTGGACAAGCTGGCTGTCTTGGGTATCAGAATCACATCCTGCCCGGGGCAAAGAAATCCTCCAATGGCTACGCTGGCAACCAGTATTGCAAGAATTCTTCATTCAGGACTTCAGAAAGAGGTGAGAATTTCTGGCACCGAGTGGATTTCTGTCCCCGACCTACAGTGGATACAGTCACCAGTGGTTCTGGTATAATCAGTTTTGACACTTATGTGTTCGGACCCAGGCTCTGTGGAAGTATTCCTTGAATAGGCAATACACTGGCCAGTTCTGAGAACTCAATGCCCATCGAGAAACCATTTGCTTTTCCATAGGAAGTCTTCTCAAGCAGCCAGGGGAGGGAGGCAAACTGGGGAAACATCTCTGTGCCTGCTCCCATCACTGCCAAGCCCCACGGTCTCACTAACAGGTAGTTAATCTTTCTTTGGGGATATCAGACACTGACTGCTATAGGCTAGCATAGGAATGGAGTGGGAGCTGGCCACCAATCCCTGGGCATGCGCTGTGTGAGTGCAAGCCCTATCACAGCTCCATGTGACTCAAGCCCTCCGAGAAAAACAGCCAGGGGATCAGAATGCACACACGATGGGTAAAATGGCTTTCTTTCTTTGAGCAGAGAATGGGATAAAACTGTGAAGAAAGTGACATGCTCTGTTGCTCTTCTCCCCACAAGGGAGGATGCTTCCTCCCAATTCTCTGGCTTTGCCTATGCACCAACATTTTGTCTGGCAACCTTCAAGGGCCCTAGGTCTTTTTCTTGTCCAAATAGTTCTAAAAGGCAAGTCCTGAGGAATGTTTTGTCCAACCTATGCCAGAATCAGGATGACTTGGCCAGCCTCCCCAATTAAAATTAGGGTATGTTGCTCTTCAGTCTGGCCTTGAATTCCCCACAGTAGGGACTTCCTTAAAAAAAGAACAAGGGGATAGGAATGCATAAACACAAAGCCAAAGATCTTCATTTCAGATGAGAATTCTGGGAAGAAAGAGGAGAGCACAATATCCTGGCAAGCTCAGTTATCTGAAGGAACAGACACACCTGGGCTAGATAAATGGGAATCATCCATCTGCCTGATGAGGGAGCAGAAGGCAAGCTGAGGGCCAAACACAAGCTAGTACAACCTGACCACCCCAGGTGGGAAGTGTGTGACATTCCTCAGGCACCCCTGGCTCCCCAAGGGCAAAGGATATGACAGAAGATAAATGGTTCAACTGAGAGAGCCTCCATCAATTGACAAGCATCTTAGTAAATTATAAGAAAAAGTCAGGGGCCTGATCTCCAGAAAACTAATGACTCTGTTTCCTGGAGCCCCAACATCAGCCTGCCCTCCAGAGCGATGTGAGGAACAAAGGCAAGAAGAAAATCTGCCCCTCTCATGCTCTGTCTCTCTCTCTCTCAAAAATAAATGTTAAAAAAATTTAAAAAATGAAAAAAAGAAAGAAGGAAGGAAATGGCAGATAACACTGAATTTCCTGGAGTGCCTGAGTCTCTGAAGCCTTCCCTTTAACTCAGGTCTTCATCTCACAGTTCCTGTGTTCCAGCCCCATAGGGCTCTGTGCTGACAGCTCAGAGCCTGGAGTAGGCTTCAGATTCTGTGTCTTCCTCTCTCTCTGCTCCTCTCCCCTCGCATATTTTCTCCTTCTCCTTCTCTCTCTCTCTTTCTCTCTCTCTTCCTCTCTCTCGCTCTCCCTCTCCCTCTCCCTCAAAAAATAAAGAAATATTTTCTAAAAATTAAAATTCAATTTTCTTGTCACTTGCAACCCATTGCCAAGTTCTTGAGGCTGGCAGAGTAAAATGTTTCTACAGGAACTCCCTGTTGTCCTCAAGTAAATGTTTTGCTAGAGGGGAAAAACAGCATTAGCTTGATAATAACTAGGCTTCCAGGGAGCTGTGAGTCCTTAGCATATGAAAGTCTCCTTGTAAAATCTTGCCATTTCACTTTACCTTGCCCAAGCCCTTGGTATATAAACAGGCATTCTTCACATTAATAATAATAATTAGTAAACCAACAACAACAACAATTGATGGGAACAAACACACTGAGGGCCACAATTGTTCACCTCAGGTGAAAATGGAATGAAGCTGGAACTGCTGACCTGAGCACCATTTCCCAGGCAAGCTTGGTGTTCTGCAAGTAAGAAGGAAACACCTGGGGGGTTGGGATGAACGGAAGCACCAGCCACAAAAACACTTCATCCTGACCTAGATAGGGCAGGGAGGCTTCTGCCTCTTGCCTTGCTCTTCCATTCAGTGGGTAGAGGCACTCGTGATCTCTCTGAATGGCGGCTTCTTTGTGCCGGCTGGCAACAATGTCTGTGGAATCAGGTTCTGGTCCCAGAGTCCTTGAATGCACTCTCTGCCCTGACCATCTGGGGATGAACAGTGCTCATGCTCAAACTTTGATCTTCTCAGAATGTAGGAACCTCACAGGGGCCAGTGGGATCAGGGTAACCAACCCCGCTCAGGCCAATAGAAGCCTGCCGAGCACAAAGGTCTCAGTTATGGAGGGCAATATGAAGGACATATTTGTCCTTCGTATTTGCCATGTGTTCGCTGGTTGTGCATGCTGGGCACTCTCTGAGTCAAAGCCACATGGTTCCTGCCTCTGACCTCTCTGATCCCCATCTCCCCTCGCACAGAAGTGAGGATGTCGCTCTCCCAGTAACCCTTGCCCCTTCCCAAGGCTTTTTGCCTTCTCTTGCCAAGATAGGTCTCACAGGTGTGCCCATGGCTCAAGTTATCCTGGATTACGGAAACTTAGCAGGACTCCACAATTAAAATCGGAGAGAAGTAATTGCAGGCTCCGACTCTCAGTCCCTCACAGGAAACCCTGGTTAGAAAAAGATCAAGGGAATCGAAGGGTGGAACTTTGGTCCAAATTCTTTGTCTCAGATGATAATGGAATAAAGCTGTGAATGAAGTGACCAGCACAATTTCCAGGGAAGTTTGCTGCCCTAGGACTTTGGAAAACCTGTGGGCTATAGAGAAATGGAATGTATTGTACCTAGCCCTGGGAGTCCTCAAACAGCATAAAGACTCTACACTGGAACTCCAACAGTGTGGGAGGGCTTGGAGCACTTGCCAGCCTTGCAGCGTTTCCTGCCAGTGGGTAAAAGCAGTATGATTTGGAGGGCAGAGTCTCAATGTGGGCTGATGCCCAAGTCTGTGGTACTGAGTTTGAGTTGTTTGAGTAGTTTCTTTCATGTTCACCTGCTGTGGAAATGGACTTGGCACGCGGGAACCCTTAGAGTCTCAGAAAGCAGGATGTGCAGGCAGTCTACGGCAGGGGCACAGAGCACAGTCATAGTCACTGCACAAACATAAGACTTCAATGCCCCCAATTGTTAGGATGGCCACGTATCCCCCTGGATATCAGAAATTAGTTGATGTATGGGTAGAAAACAACCTTCATGTATGCTCACTGGGAGTTAAGTAGCTCAATCTGTGTGACTTGTTTTTCTTTTTAGGTTCCACTGTGGCCCTGAAGGTCCCATCTCCATCAGCTTTTACCACAGAAGTGAGGCCAACTGTCCCCCTGAATATCACCTGCCCGTACCCGCAAGCAATCTCCCTGTGCTTAACACATTCAAATCCCCCTACACCTCCTGTTCCCAAGGTACATCTGGCAGGCACCCCAGGGGCACCTGTTCCTAAAGCTATTCCAAACTTATGGGAACTTGGCAAGGCTCCCCAGTGAAAATTGGAGAAAAATGCTGCCAGACTGTGGCACTGAATGTGTCACAGTGAACACACGGTTAGGATGAGTGTCAGGGAATTGAAAAGGATACGCTGAGGGCTAAGGGTCTTCATCTCAGATGAGAACAGAATGAAGCTGTAGATAATGTTGGTAGCACAATTTCCTGGGCAAGTCTGGTGTCCAAGGAGTAAGAAAGACCTGTGGCCTGAAGAGAAGTGGAACATCCACAAGCTATACCAGGGAGTTCTGTGGCCAAAAGTCATGCACCCCAGCTTCTGTCAGGGCAGGAATGTGTCAAGCTGTCACCAGGGTTCAAGCCTTTCGTATCTGTGGAAAGACACAGTTGTGACTCAAAGGTCGGATCTTGCTCCTGGTGAGTGTGCAGATTCAGGCTCTGGTATTTCAGTCTCTGAGAATTTTTGTACCCCATCCGGCTTGGTGTATGGACTTTACAGGCATGGACCTTGAGTGTCTCAGGAGGTAGGAGCTCATGCTTTCCAGAAAGGGGTGGACAGAGAGCAGGGCAATGGTCCCATGCCAAAAGAACCCTGTCAAACACAGAGTTCTTACTGGCAGGAGGACATTTCCTTTTCGATATCAGAAATTAATTTCTGTGTGAAGACACACGGTGTGAGTGCAGGCTCCCTGGGAAGGACTGGGCACTGTCTGAGTGACAGCCCTGTAGCTCCGGAATTTGACCTGAGGCCCTTGCTCCAGAAAGGAGATCAGATTCTTCCCAACATCATGTGCCCCGTGCACGTGCAAACCTCTTCTGCTGAGCAGTTTCTGATGTCTTGTCCTTCCTTTTGCCAAGGTAGATCTTGCAGAAGAGTTCCATAGACTCCTCTTGGCCAGCCTCTCCCAGATTGCTGGGAAGTAGTCTCAACTCCATGATTAAAATCAGAAAATGCTCCCAGATTATGTTTGTGAATGTCCCCTAATGAAACCCTCATTCATGAAAGAGCAAGGGAATCTGAAGGCATGCACCAAAGGTCTTCATCTCACATGAAAATGGTATAAAGCTTCACATGAGGTCACAAGCACATTTCCCTAGGCCAGGTTGGTGTCGTCACCAGCCAACATAAGTGGGCCAGATCTAAGGGGATGAACATCCCTTAGCTACACTTTGGTGCCCTGTGTGCCAAAGGGTGGTCACTCTTTTCCATTCCTTTCTTTCAGGGATAGAACAGTGGTGATTTGGGGGCTTTGTCTGGCTCCTGACTCACACCCAAGTCTGTGGAAATGGGCTCTGGTCTGTTAAGCGATGGAGTTTACCTTTTTTCTCTCCTTACCTCTCCAAGGTATGGACTTTGCACAGACAAACCGTTAGTATCTCAGAATGAAGGAAGTTCAGGCATTCCAGAAGGCGGGTAGGGAGCAGGAGTGGCAACACAATCTTGCCAAGCACTGAGCTCTCACAAACAGAAGAACAACCTTGCTTCCTCAACATCAAACACTAATTGCTGTGTGGTAGCAGACCACCAGAGTGGAAGCTTGCCTAGCGGTTCTTGTCACTGTCTGAGGACAGACCAGTCGCTTCTGACTCTGACCCCTGATCTCAATCTCTTCTTGCCCCTGAAGTGAGGTGGGCTCTTTCCAGCACCACCTGCATTGATGTACATTTGGGTTTTACAGTCTCTACTCTATTCAACATCTATCCTGATTGCTTTGCAGTGTGAAACCTTTCTTTGGATTGCATTAAACACACAGGGACACATCACTCTTTTTTATTTTTTTAATGTTTGTGGCCATATAGACATTAATATAACATATTTGACGAAAGTGGGAAGCCTTCCAGAGGTTGAACCTTGAGTCATTCTGTGTGATCTCCAAACAGGTAACTGATATCTGGCATAAGTATAAAGATACCTAATTTCACGTGAATGGCACTCTGCCATTTGTCGCTACTGAATTTTGTCAAATTCTACTACCTATCTCCTGGGAATGGTGAGTTTGAAAATTTTGACACACTTGTGATTAGAAAATGTCATAAAGAAACACTGAAACTTCATGATATCATATTCTGCTCTTATTGTTTTCTTTATTTAATCTAAAATATTTTGAGTGGCAAACAGTTGATTTTATGATGTTACCAATGAACTACAAGCATAAAGACAAAATCTAAACAAGCACACGTGGAACAAGTGAGTCAGTCACAATACATCATCATCTTTTATTTTCCTTTTCAGTTTTTGCTCTTAGTGCCCTTTGGAATATGTTCAACAAGGATGCCTCCAGCTTTTCTTTTCCTTTTCAGGATTACTTTGGCTATTTGGCATCTTTTGTGATTCCATCCAAATTTATGCGGTTTGTTCTACCTGTGAGAAAGATGCTGGTGGTATTCTGATAGGGATTGTATTAACTGTGTAGAGTGATTTGAGTAGTATAGACATTTGAACTAGTTTGTACTTCCAAACGGTGAGCATGGAATGTTTTCTCATTTCTTGGTATCATCTTCCATTTCCTTCATAAATTTTCAAGAGTACATATCTTATATCTCTGTGGTTAGGTTGATTTCCAAGTATCTTATAAAGTATCTTTGGTGCCATTGTCAATGAGATCGATTCTCTGATTTCTTTCTTGGGATGGGTGGGGGATAGGATAGATGGGTGGTCACCTGTCATGATGAGCACTGGGTGTTGTCTGTGAGTGGCAAATCACTGAATTTGAATGCTGAAACCGATATTGCACTGTATGTGAACTAAGGAGAATTAAATAAATATTTCGCCTAAAACTGGGAAAAAATGAGCAGATGATGTGATCTTGCTATTTTTACACCTCCATTTTGACCTTGCTATCCTGACTCAGACATTTGGTGAGGAGAATTTAGCTCGCACACACAAGCAATTGTGTTGTGCTGCTCTGCTTCATAAGCATTGAAATAAGAAATATAGGAACATAGGATGTCTTTGGATAAAGTGTTTATGGGGAAAACTAATAAAACATTTCATTTCCTTGATCAATTTAGAAAAGTCTAGCTCAACGTACCAATTCTCGTTTATCTGAATTTATTTTATAATTCATGAAATTTTCAGGACCAAGTAATTTTTATGTCAATGACTTGATGTTCTAGCCACACCATAATGCATTAACTATAGATTCTGCTTTGTTAAATTTTAAAAAAGGAAATCCTATACTGACATGGTAGAGCAGAGAGATCAATCCTATGTGATCTCCCATGGCGGACAATCCATAACCGGTTATGGATCCGCCCCATCCGGGGTTCATTGACATGAAGAAGAAACACATGTGTATTGTATTTGTGCCACTGTTACTTTGACATCTACTGCAGGTGCCCACATCTCACCCTTAAGCAAATCAATAACTTTACCCTTGGAGCACTGTGTGACTTTGGAAAGGATCTAAGTCCTTCTGCGGGACAGGTCTCTGTATGCCTAGCAGCAGAGGCAGCTGTGGAAGTACATTCTATGATTCTGACACATAGGGCTTCTGCCTGGTTGATATCTATGCCTTCTCTACCGGGAACAGTTGGTGGTTGTGGAGAAGTGTGGTTCCTCAAGACCTACTTGTTGAGCAGAGCTTTTGCTGCATTACCATGCCTCATAAGGAAAGGAGGTCACTCATGCACTGTTGAGTTAATGAGATGCCTGCCGCATACCTGGTGGGGACACAGACCTGATTTTTCCTCATTGGCACCAAACATTGGCCTGTTTTATGCAGGGCTTCAGGCCTGTCTCATGGAAACTGGTACATTTAATATACAGGAGTGGCTGAACTCTCCCTGCCTGACACCCCATCCAGTGCTAATGGAGCCTGACATCACATCCTCTCGAGGACTGGCTTTTGTAGTTGTGTATCCAAGCTCTAATTGTCCAGTGGGTGGCTGATCTGATCAAGAGACTAGGACTGACCCAGATCACAGCAGGTGGGAAGAGTCCAGAGGAGAAGACTGGGCTCTGCCTTTGTAGGCCATGGCTCAAATCACCCCTGCCCCCCATTTTGTTTGCTTTAGAAATGAGAGAGTCTTTGATTCTCTCATGGAATCATGCCCACTGGCTCTCCATGTTGGGTCATTCTCCTCTCCATTCCCCACATGTGCACTGGCACACGCATACTGATGGTGTGTTTAAGGGCGCCTGGGTGGCTCAGTCGGTTAAAGCGTCCAGCTTCAGTTCAGGTCATGATCTCACGGTTCGTGGGTTTGAGCCCCGCATCGGGCTCTGTGCTGACAGCTAGCTCAGAGCCTGGAGACTGCTTCAGATTCCGTATCTCCCTCTCTCTCTGACCCTCCCCTGCTCGCACTGTCTCTCTCTGTCTCTCAAAAAAAAAATGATGGTGTTTTAAGAAAAAGCAAACCCTAGGGAACTGACAAGAGAGAAAGAAGAAAGAGCTTAGAGAGAGCTCTGCCATTGTGCAGCAGCATCCATTTTCTTAGCTGCATGCTCCAAGACCCAAAGATGGACTAGCATTTCCTAATGTTGATAGGTTTTGCTGGACCCAGGGTCATCCTTGTCTCAGTCTCTAGAGGAAAGGAATAGGGGACTGTAGTCCAACTCTGGGGGCACCTGGAATTATGACAAACCATTAGGTTTTTCAATATCGGCAGAAGAAATGCTTTAACATTCTTTTGTAGAGTGTTGTGTTTCTCCAGAGTTCCATGTAATCATAAAGGGTCAATTAGCCTTGGCTCTCCATCAATGACTCACTTTGTTCTGATTTACTGGAGAAATGTTTTATACTTTCTGGAAGTTTAGAGGGCCAAGAGAGGCTGGAGACTTGGGTTGTTGAGGACTTGGGATAGGGAAGGACATGTCAAGCACTGTATGCTGAGTCTAGAGTCACAGCACAATACCAATCATTGTTTGACCTCAGGGTCTTCATTGGGAAATAGGGGAGTTATTTTCCTGGCTGACATGAGGATGACTAATGAGTATGGCATATACACTGGGGATGGACAGACAAAGGGGAAGGGCAGAAGCCTGAGATCCCTTGCACAACCCTGGAGCCTTAGTTCCAAAGCTTTCCCCTGGGACCTTAAAGGCCCACTGCCTTCATGTCAGCCACATAAAGGTGCTGATTTTGTTTGCAGATCATGATGCCTGTGGCTCCAGTGCTAGCGCTGAACACCAGGGAACAGGCAGCTTGCTGTATCATTGGTGTCCATTATGTTTTTCTGGAGGACCTGGATCAGGGAAAGGTCATGCAGAGATTGTTCTGGATTTCACCTGCCTCAGATTTAACAGGAATCTCCCATTATTAGCGTTATCTTAACATAGTATCTGGTCAAAATCTAGATGGAGGGCTCCTCGGTCCTTGTATTTATTCATTCAGTAACTTCCCCAAGCACTCAGCTTGTGCTAGGGGATCTGGTGGGCCTAAGTGCAAGGCCTACATGACAACGTGTTCCCTGCCTGCCAGGTCTTCCCAGTCTGCAGGGGAGATGGACATGGTATGATAGACAAGACACGTGAAGAGAAGGAAAGAGCTGTCATAGTGAAAAAAGCAAGTGTGCTGTGAGGACAGGCTGGGGAGTCACTGGAGTGTATGAGAGGCCTCACAGAGGTGACATTTTCTGGGACCAGCATGACATGAGGGAACCACACTGCACATGTCTGCACTGTGTCAGGGAGAACATGCTGCTGGTGCAGACTAGGAGACAGTATTGAGTTTGTCCATTAGAAACATTAGAAATGTGGAGAATGTGGCTGTGGGTCCTGGGAAGGGAGAGGTAGGGTAGAGCGAAAGCATAGACCAGATGCTGGGACCTAGGAGCGTGTTAGTGATTCATTCCTCTCTGACAGCATTATTCAAATGCCTTGACTCTTAAAACTACAAATATTTAATAGCTCACAATTTTTGTGGGAGAGGAATCCAGGCAGAGCAGAGCTGTGTGACCCTGCCTCAAAGTCTCTATGATGCCAGAGCTGTGGTCTCAAAGGAGACTCAAGAGAGTCTCCCAATAGTTTACTCCCAAGCTCACTCACAGGGGCAACGTCAGAATTCAGTTTTATCTGAGATCCTATTTCAAACTTTTGACCTGGGAACTTATTTCTTTCTCTTCTATATAGGGATCCCATATGGTAGCCCATAACTTAAGTGCATGATACCCCATTTCGAAGGGTAGAGGAGAGACAGAGATAGCAAATGAAACAGAGAGCCTGGTGGGAGAGAGAGAGAGAGAGAGAGAGGATAGGATTGGATAGGATAGAGAGATAGATAAAGAAGATCGAGAGACATAGAGATGGAACAGACCAGAACAAAGAAGAAAGTGACAGAATTTGTGTCATGAAATCTTGAAACTGACCTCCCATCACTGCAACTGTGTTCCACTAGTTAGTCAGTAACAGCCTAGTGGTTTCACAAAGAGTAAAGATTACTGGGTGGACATAAATCACTGTGTCTCCTGGGGAGAGCAGGCACAACCTACAAGTGAGAACAGTGGCTACACTTTGGAAATGACTGTAAGTGACGAGCGTCCAGCCTCACTCATCATTAGAAAAGTGAACATAGGACAATGAATTTGGTGTAATTTATTATCTACCAAACCAGCAAAAATATTTCAC
This sequence comes from Cryptoprocta ferox, assembly GCA_028646485.1. Lineage (NCBI taxonomy): Eukaryota > Metazoa > Chordata > Mammalia > Carnivora > Eupleridae > Cryptoprocta > Cryptoprocta ferox. The sequence goes on from JAQQST010000390.1 coordinate 28,673, forward strand.
CAAACCCCTGAAACTAGACCCCTTGTTGTGCATTAGAGATAAGGGCACTCATTTTTCAGTAGCAAGAGGGGTCTCAACACTTACTGGAAGGTGATTGTTGCCATGATTTTGGCTGCCATCACCTTTATTATGGTGGGGAGGGGTCTGCCTCTAGAAACGAAAGACAGTAAGTAGAGATCTGCAGAAAGAATTTATGTAGTCATGTGTCTTCTCTGCTTTGACACTAAGAGCCCTGAATGGGACACCTCCTCAGACAGAGAGGAATCCTGTCCTCTGGCAGCAGGACCATGCTATAGCCATGTAAAATGATGGTGTCAGACAGAATATCTCACACTGCTGTCAAAACCCTTTCATGGATCATGAACAAGTGAGTGGGTGTTAAGATGTTTTCTTTTTTTTTATTTAAATGTGAGTTAGTTAGCATGTTAGTTTCAGAAGTAGAATTCAGCGATTCATCACTTACATATAACACCCAATGCTCACCACAAGTGCCCTCCTTAATACCCATCACTCATCTACCCCATCTCTCACCCATCTCTGTCCATCAACCCTTAGTTTGTTCTCTATCATTAAGAGTCTCCCATTCTTTTCTCCCACACCTTCCCATATGTTAATTCTACATATAATGGAAATTGTATGGTATTTGTCTTTTCAGATGGACGCATTTCGCTTAGCATAATACATTCGAGATCCATCCATGTAGTTACAAATGGCAAGAATCCATGCTTTTTGATGACTGGGTAATATTCTCATCAAGATTGTAAAGCTTCTGCACAGTGAAGGAAACAATCAACAAAACTCAAAGCAAGCCACATATCTGAAAAAGGGTTAGGATCCAAAATCTAGAAACAATTTATCAACCTCAACACCCAAGAAACAAACAGCCCAGTTATGAAATGGGCAGAAGACACGCATAGACACTTTCCTAAAGAAGAGTTCAAGATGGTTAAGAGGCACATGGAAAGATGCTCAACATCACTGTTCATTAGGGGATGCAAAGCAAAACCATAATGAGAGACCATCTCACACCTGTTAGAATGGTTAAAATTAACAACACAAGAAACACCACTTGTTGGTGAGATAAGGTGAAAGGGGAACACTCTTGCACTGTGGGTTGGAAGGCAAATAGTGGTGCGGCCAGTGTTATAATTTTTTTAAGGAAAATGTTAGAAAGCACTCCTCCTTCTATGGTCACTTGTTGTTCTCATTTCTGGATACTATTTAGGGCACAGTCGCAGGTGAAGTTTTTCCCGATGATGAGTAGGGTAAAAAATTGGAAAAACCAATATAAATCAATATTTAAAGTTATGGAGTAGGGTTTACTCAGTAAAGAGGAAAACAAAACAAAAACAAAAACAAAGCAGTTTACCCAACCAAAAAGCCAAATTCACATTGTGATTCCTTCTATGAAAAAAAAAACAACTCATATGTAGAAACATAGTTTAGGCTGTGATTGTCTTTGAATGCCAGGATTTTCATTTTATTCATTATACTTATTTTGTCTTTCCAAATAATACAGGAAGCTGCTGGCAAATGTAACCTGGTTTGGTTAGGCAGCTTCATAAACAAAGTAGGGAAAATCAAAAAGGAAGATAGTACAATGGAGATTTCCAAAGGGAATGATTTGATTGCCACAGGATTAGAGAAGCCATTGGAAAAATTAAAGAGGCCTAGAAGATTTTTGACAAAATGTTATAATTTGGTGAGACCAATGGCCAGACAGATCCCTGGTCCACTCTGGTTTAATTCTTTGTTCTAGGAATCAGTACACAGGTGAGATTGTCACACACCTTTTGTTCAATATAAAAGGAGGCTTTTCCCAAAGCTCTAATTCATTCCTTTTACAAGACCTATGTGCTAAGTTTTCCTTTTGGAAGAAGTTTCCTTTGATGTGCAGGTCTCTATTTTAAATGACCTGTTGCTGTTGTCCACCATCCCTGCTAACCACATGGACCCCCCTTTCATTTCTGTCTTCCTCATTGGAAGTCATCTCCACATGGCACAGGTCACATTTTGTCATGGTCACTAATAAAGATATAGTGCTGGGCACAGAACAAGGATGGGTGATGATTAAAGGAATTCATAGAAAATGAACCTGTATTGGAGGTGGTTCAAGAGGGTCATAAGCACAGGCCCAGGATGGCATGCATGGAGTGTTTTCCACTGACCTTCCATTGCAAAGCCCCCTTTATCTATCTGTAAAATATTGCCGTTCTGATTTTTCTTAAATGCCTACACAGTTCCTGCTAAATATTTCTGCATGCAAGGCAGAAAGAGGAGGCACAGGAGGAGGAATCTCTGTGCTATGTGTCTTAGAGGACTCTGTAACTTCCTCCAAGGTAGCTCTTAACCCACTGCAGGCATGGCAAGAGTGCCATAACGCAGTTCTCATGTAATTCACCTAGGAAATGATTGGAGGATAGGCCCTCATTTAATTTTCTTTCTTTTTCACAGTGTATTTTCTTTTTAGTTTCTTTAATTCCAGTTAGTTAGTATGAAGAGTTATATTACTTTCAGGTCTACAATTCCATATATCACCCTGTGCTCATTATGACAAGTACACCTCTTCAACCCCATCACTGATTTCACCCCCCCCCGCAACCACTACCCCTTGGTACTATCCGATTGTTCTCTAATCTTAAGACTCTGTTTCTTGATTGTGTGTTCCCTCTCTCCCTCTCTCTCTCTTATTTTTTCCATGTGCTCATTTGTGACTTCAATTCCATATATGAGTAAAGTTATTGGATGGTATTTGTCTTTTTCTGATTGCCGTATTTCAGTTAACATCATACACTCTACCTCCATGCATGTCCTGTAGATGGATATAGATAGATATAGATAGATATGGATATAAATATGTGATTATATATGATAAATGTGTATATATATGGAGACATATGGAGATGTATAGATAGTTGGATATAGATATACATAGATAGATGGATATATATGGATGGATATACATATATATAGATGAATATATAGATGGATATACACATACGGATATATATATGGGTACATATATATGGATTAAATACATATATAGATATATAGATATAGATGATATATATAGAGAAATACATGGATATATATAGATATATATGGATATATATGAAGATATATATGGATATACATATAAATATATAAATATATAGGTATATATCTATAGATATGAATATATATCTGTGGATATATCCATTAGTATATACATATGGATATATCTATGGAGATATACGTGTGTGTGTGTGTGTGTGTATATATATATATACACACAAGAAGGAATGAAACCTTTCTATTCACCAGAACATGAATGGAATATGCTAAGTGAAATAAGTCAGTCCAAAAAAGACAAATACCATCCAAGAATTTCACTCATATGTGGAATTGAGAAAACAAAGAAGCAAAGGGGGAAAAGGTAAGGGATAAAGTAAAACTATATTAGGATTCTCTGCCATGGAACTCTTGAGAGATTCATTATGGGAGACTCCCTATCCCCAAAACAGGAACAATACATTTGTATTTTACAGCCACTGGAAAAGGTGGCCAACACTATCCTCAATCAAAAGCACTCCTTAAATTATTAATGATTACTCAGCAACACTGCCCTTCGTTCCCAAAACAAGGAACTCATGGCCTGATATTTGGGAACAAGTAGGGAAAACATTTAAAGCTTGGCATTCTGAGGGGGCTAATGTTCCCCCTGAGTTAATCCTCACATGGTCCATTGTCCATACTGCCCTTCTCCCCTTGAGTTCAGAGGATGTATAGAGAGATTAAAATTACCTAAAATAGAGGAAAAACCTGAGCTTTTTATAGTCAGTGCCTTCAGTGCCTTTACAACCAAAAGATACTCCCCCCTCTCTCAAATATGGTGGGACCATATCGAGCCTCTAAAAACCTCACCCCCTGGTTCTGATAAAGTCCTCACCCCAATGCAAAAGGACATTAAGGAAGCCCATAAGGCCGGTCAATTCCAGCTGTTTTTCCGTTGTCGGGTAGATGGGCAATATGACCACAAAGGCCTGCTCTTTCCAATAGTCAAAGAATTGCAAAATCAGTTCAGCTGTATGTCCCTCACAGCCCTTTTACAATCGGCTTTTTAAAAAATATTTGTGGTACTTAATTCCATGTGTGGCTGGAACTGGGGCTCTCTTATGAACATCATTTTGACCCCAGCCCAGGATGCTGTCTGTGCCCAAGACTTTCATGATGCTTGCATGGCTCGTGCTATGCAGAACTTTGATGCTGCTATTCCACTGTCTTTTGAACAACTCTCCGGTGCAGGGCAGTATTCCCAACCAAGGCAGCAAGCCCAGCTTCCAATCATTGTCAGTAAAACAATGCACTGAAAGAGTGCAGTGTATTTTACACAGGCCATCCCTAATAGAGGCGACTCTAACTCTCTCCCTCACTGTTTCTCCCTATATAGTCCGATTGCTCTAACTATATGTGGGGGCTTCTCCCTCATTCATTTCCTGGGTTAATAACTATGATGATTAGAGCTAATTGTCTCTGGCTAGTCTACCTTAGGATGGAGATTTTAAGGAATATTCCCAAGCAGCTGCCGAAACTCCTTTTGTTTTGGGAAACTTCCCTGTCTTCTCTGGCCAGACATGGACTGCCTAATTCCACTAGTGGAAAACCAAACCAAACCAAGCCAAATATTACACAACAAAACAAATCAAAAATAGGCATCTGCTCATCTATCTGAGCTCACAGGCTTCAGGACCACGTGAACTCTTTTCTCTGCCCTCTGTACCTTTGTCTGCCTTCAGGCCTCTTGGTGACCAGCACCTCACCTTTTCTGCCAGCCCCCCACCCCCACCATTTCTGCACTGCCTGCAGTGCTGCTGACATATCTGGCTCTTCACTGACTTAGGTAGCCGCAGCTCTTCTTCCCCACATTGTCAAAAAGCAAAAAATTCTCTCTTAGACCTCAGATGTCCTCACTAATTCCATGGGAAAAAATTGGCAATAGTAAACTTTGAAGGGGATACAGATAAAATATTATTAAGATTGTCATGTCTTTTAAATTGGAAAACTGTAGGGGTGCCTGGGTGGCTCAGTCGGTTAAGCGTCCGACTTCAGCTCAGGTCATGATCCCACAGTCCGTGGGTTTGAGCCCTGCGTTGTGCTCTGCACTGACAGCTCAGAGCCTGGAGCCTGCTTCAGATTCTGTGTCTCCCTCTCTCTCTGCTCCTTCCCCATTCATGCTCTGTCTCTCTCTGTCTCTCAAAAATAAATAAAAGCAAAAAAATTAAAAAATTAAAAAAAACAAAAAACAAAAAACAAAACAAAAAAATTAGAAAACTGTATTCTACTAAGGTTTACTTAAAGTCAAATAAGCTCATGTTATCTCCGTTTCCATTTGTTAGCCAAAGGATGAATTAAAGTAACGGTTAACTTTGTCTGTCTCATAGTTTTCATGGGTAATTGTTAAAAGAGCTTCCAGGGTTTTGGTAACCTAAAACTTGAACATCTTGCTTAACTGATAAATTGAATTAAGTTCAACGGACATGTAGGCCTCTTCCAAATCAAATGGAATGCTGAAGCATTGCTTACTAAACATAGGTTGATGCTTCTGACTTCTTATGGCAAAAAAGCAACACGAAAAATATTTAAATCTATTAAAGAACATGTTTTATGCTTAATGGATTCATAAGTCTACCACTGAAAAATTTTTCTGATGTAACACACAGGTCACAATTAGTTACTACTTAGTTTTCACTGGAGAACAAGACTTCTCAGAGTTAAAATTCTGATAAAGGTAATTAAGGTTAATAGAAATAAGTAACTCCATATATAAAAAAGTAAGAGATATGTAAAGAAGATCTAAAAAATAAAAATACATTTTTGTTAAAGGTGATAAATAAATAGGTCAATAAATGAATATATAAATATGTTCAATCAAATAAATTAACATGTTTATAAATAAATGTTTTTATAATATGTTTATAAATATGTGTATAAATAAATATGTTTATAAATGTGTTTATAAATAAATGAACATATAAATATGTTTGTATAGAAATAAATGCATATATAAATATATTTATAAATATAAATAAATAAATAAATATGATTTTGACAAAAGGGTAGAACAACAGGACAGTACACCCTTTTAGGTTCTTTTACTTAAGCCTTGGTTGGAATACCCATTCTTGATAATCCACAGGCCCAGCAATTGTAAAATGAGCACAGAATATGCTCAAAAACATGTTAGAAAAACCAAAAGGGGGAGATACACCTGGCTGTCTGCATTACAACATCAGCTCCTTCTTGATCGTGCTATGATTATTCTTAACTTTTAAAATCTTAATCCTCAAGGACTAACTGCAGCTGAGTGACATTCTTCAACATAAGATAAACCTTCTCACCCTATGGTGCTATGCAAAACCCCCGAAGGGGGTCCCATACGGACTGGGCCCACTAAACTTCTCACCTGGGGTCAAGGATATGCTTGTGTTCTTTTAGATTCCGAACCTCTGTGGATTCCCTCTCAGTTGGTGAAGCCTTCGCATGGCATGGTTGAGACCCCCAGGATATCTTCCAATGAACCAAGACTTCCAGAGAATGACTCTGAGTGAGCAGCCACTGCCCCCGCCTCCCACCGTTTTCAAGAGGATGCCAGGCTGGCATCATCTTACAACATAATGATATTGCATATATCCTTAATTCACCTCTGATGGCCATGATTTCTGTCATTAACAAAAATTTGATATATATAACCCTGATTCTTCTCATTGCCCTCATTTGTCCAGGCAAGCTCAATATTCATATTGGGCTCATCTCCTCAACCCACCTCCACCTATATTTGATGGCTTAACACTCCTCACCTGGGATATTCTTATTAGCAGTGATGACAGTGCATGGAAGGAGCCAATTTTAACCTGCCCTTCCAAACTGAACAAGAGCATTGGCTTTATGTGCCAAGACCTCAATGGTGGCTTCCTCCAGCACCTCCTATGTGTTGCTAAACTTGTCAACTTACCTGCTTGTCTCCACCAAAAACTCAACTGACTTTTGCATGTACAGCCCAAAACCTCTACAGGGCCAGACAATTTTATCCTGTTCTCAGCCACATGCTTTGATATACCTCTAAAAACAAACATATCTCACACTCCTAATGTTATTGCTCTAGTCTCAAATATTCGGACCACCCCTGGAATAATATTCCTTGGACAACCTGTTATGGAGAGACTGAGCATAATCTTCACTGGGGTAATCGGACTATAATCAACAGGGGTCTTAGATGACATCTTGAAACAAAATATTCAAATAAGACCATATCCTTTGACCAGTCTAGTATGGAGAATAGTTCTTGGAAAGATGGAGGCTTGCCTGGCTCTCTAATTTCTGCACATAAAGGGAAATTACAAGGACCTTGGCTTGTTAATCTTTGGAAACTGGGCCTTCCTTTCTTCACGATTACTATTAGCCACAGTAAAATTGATGCAAATCGACAGATTAACATAACTCGGGCCTCCCTGCCCAACGATCAACTGGCATAGACCACTACTTGTGCCCCTTCTCCCTAGGTTCTCTTTGCTACCTCCACTTTACAGATCAAACAAATAATTATTAATATCTATACCTACCAGGGCTGGTTTATGTCCTGAGCAAGTAATGGTAACATTGGCCAATTAAATATCTCCTCTTTATTCGTACTTAGTGCGTCTCAGCCTGGGTTTCTGTTAATAGCTCTGAGCCCTATATGCATCCTTCAGGACTAGGCGTGCTTTCCAGGCTCATTCACCTCCGTGAGACCTCTCATACCCTCCAGTGACTCCCCAGCCTGTCCTCACATCACACTCGTTCTTTTCACCATTATAGTTCTCCCCCGCTTTATTTTCACATGTCTTGTCTTTCATACACTTTTTCATCTCCCACCAGACTGTGAAGACCTGGCAGGCAGGGGCCACTTTGTCATTGTAAGCCTTGCACATAGGCCCACCAGATCCCCTAGCACAAGGTGAGGCATGGAGCAGTTACTGAATGAATAAATGGCAGGACCATGGAGCCCTAGATTTTGATCGGCTGACTCTGTGGAGATAACTGCTAGTAATGGGAGATTCCTGTTGTCTCTGAGGCAGGGGAAATCCAGAATGACCTCTGCATGACCTTTCCTTTATTCCATTCCTACAGGAAATCCCAGTGGGCAACACTGACACAGGAGACTGCCTGTTCCTGGGTGTCCAGCACTACCACCAGAGCCACAGGCATGAGGACCCCCCACACAAAATCAGTACCTTTATGTGGCTGACATGAAGGCAGTGGCCCTTTAAGGTCCCTGGGTAAAGCTCAGGAACTAGAGGCTCCAGGGATGTACAAGGGATCGCAAACTTCTGCGATTCCCCTTTCTCTTTCTCTGTCCATCCTCAGTGTCAGGATGTCACTCATGAGGCAGCCTCCTGTCAGCCAGGACAATGACGCCCCTATTTCCAAATGAAGAGCCTGGTGGCACAACATGGACCGGTATTGTACTTGGATTCTATACCCTATCTCAAGTCCTCACCAATCCAAGTCCCCAAGTCTCTCTAGGCTCTAACAGGCTTCCAGTAAGTATCAAGCACTTCTCAGATACTCAGAACACAGTGAGTCATTGATGGAGAACCAAGGCCAACTGACACTTTATGACTACATGGAACTCTGGAGAAACCCACTGGTAACACATTATATGGGAAAACACTGAAGCCTTTTCTTCTGTAGCTATTGTCTAAACTAAGGGGAGATAGCTCATCATCAATCCAGGTACCCACAGAGGTGGGCTGTAGGACCCTAGTCTTTTTTTCTAGAGGCTGGGCCAAGGGTGGTCCTGGGTCCAGCAGAAACCTACACACTTCAAGAATTCCTTGCCCACCTTTGGGCACATGCAGCCCTGAAAATGGATGCTGCTACCCCATGGCAGAGCTCTCTCTAACCTCTTGCTTCTTTCTATCTGGTCACTTCCCCAGTGTCCACACTTTCAGTGTGTATATGCCAGTGCTCATGTGAGGATTTGAATAGCAAAATGACCCCAAATGGACAGCAAGTGCTGGCATGATTCCTCCCAGAATATTAGAGTCTCTCATTTCTAAAGCAAACACGATGGGAGTGGTTTGAGTCATTGCCTCAAACGGCAGAGCCCCGCCTTCTCCTCTGGACTCGTCAAACCTCCTGTGATCTGGGCCTGTCCCAGTCTCTTGATCAGACCAGTCACCCTATTGTACAGTGAGAGCTTAGATACATAACTACAAAAACCAGTTCTCCAGAGGATGTGATGTCAGGTGCCATTAACACTGGATAGGGTGTCAGGTGGGGAGTGCTCAGCCACACCTGTACACTAAGTATTCCAGTTTACTTTATACAGCCATAAAAACCTGCATAGAACAGGCAAATGTGTGGAGCGAGTGAAGTAAACTCTGTGTCCACCACCAGGTACGCAGAACACCACTAACCCAGCAGTGCATGCGTGTGCTCCCTTGCCTTGTGAGGCATGGTAATGCAGCAAAGACTCTACTCAAGAAGTAGGTCTTCAGCAACCAGCCCACCTGCCGCCTACTATTCCCAAGAGAGAGGGCATGGCTATCAGCCAGGCAGAAACACTCTATCTCTGAATCATATGGTTTACTACCATACCTGCCTCTGCTGCTAGGCATACAGAGATCTGTCCTTCAGAAGGCTGTAGATCCTTTTCAAAGTCACACAGTGCTCCCAAGTGAAAGTTTTTGCTTTGGTTAGGGTTACTTTTGCACTCCTGTGTAGATGTCTAAGTAAGAAAGAGGATACAGATGTGTTTCCTTTTCATATAAAAGAAACCTGGATGTGGCTACTCTATACCTGATTATGGATTGCCCACCATGAGATATCACATACCATTGATCTTTCTGTTCTAACATCTTAGTAAAAGATTTTCCTTCTAATAATTGAAAATAGCAGAATCTGTTCTTCATGTATTATGTCGTGGATAGAACATCAAATGCTTTACACCAAAATTTTTTGGACGTGAAAAAATTTCATTAATTAGAAAATAAATTCAGATAAAGTAGAACCTGTACATTGAGCCATAGTGTTTTAAACTGATCAAGTAATTGAAATGTTTTATTATTTTTTCCTGAAAAACACTTTATCCACAAACATCCTATGTTGGTATATTTTGACTTTGATGTTTATGAAGCACAGCACCAAAACAAAATTTTTCGGTGTGTGTGAGCAAAGTTCTCCAAGAGAAAATATCTGAGTCAGGATATCAGGGTCAGAACAGAGGTGTAAAAGAACCAAGATCAAAGCATCTGCTCACATTTTTCCATTCTTTTTCTAAAAGTTTAAGTTCTCATTAGTTACGATACAGTGCAATATTGGTTTCAGGATTAGAATTCAGTGATTCCTCAATAACAGACATACCCAAGGCTCATCATAACAAATGCCTTCCTCAATGCTCATGACCCATAGCCCATCCCCCATGCACAAGGAAAAGAAATCAATGAATCGATCCCATTGACAATTGCACCAAAGTATTTTGTATGATACTTTGAATTCAACCTAGCCAAAGTGGTATAAGATGAGTACTCTGAAAACTTATTAAGGAAATAGAAGAGGACACAAGGAAATGGAAAACCATTCCAGGCCCATGGTTTGGAAGTACAAAGATGGTTAAAATGTCTATAAACCAGGCCCATCAACAAATTTACTGCAATCCCTATCAAAATACCAGCGGCATTTTTCATAGAAGAAACGATCCTAAAATTTGTATGGAATGACAAAAGACCCCAAAACACCAAGGCAATCCTGAAAAAGAAAAGCAACGCTGGAAGAATCATTTTGAGCTGGCCTCATTTCTGGTTGAAGGAGGAACTAGGTTAGACATTTCGTTCCCAGCTTTATCCTAATCTCTTCTGTAGTGTAGAACCTTGGCCTTACTTCTAGCCCTTGCCAATCATTTTCTGTTTTCATAACTAGGTCATGGGTCACAACCAGGTGGAACTGGTCTGTCAGCCACATCCGGGATTTGTGATGAACTACTATTTTGGTCCTGTGCTGTGTGAGGGGAATCAGTTACTTGATCACAAAGAAGAATGACCCTCGTGTCCAGGAGCACCAGTTGCTTGACCAGCCCTGGTAATCTCTGTGGTGGGGAGCCAGTTTGCCCCCCTGCCCTGGCTGATTGAAATGTCTTCATCTTCTAAGGCAGATGGATCAGGCATGCACCTTACTCTGCAGGACAATTCAGCCCAAAAAAGCTCTTACAAGGAATACTGTACCATGTCTTGGGTACAATACCTAAGGCACCAATGGGACCACTAAGTTGCTACCACTAAATCACTGCACACTCTATGCTCTGAGGGTTAGGCATACAAAGGAGCCAAGATTGGGAGCCTTCCTTCTCTTTCTGAAAGAAAAACTCATCCTGCAGATAGATGGTTCATGCATGTGCACCATGCTCCAGGTCCTGGTCAGGGCACAAAGGAACTTTGAAAGAAATATTGCACCAGGCTGGCCTCTAACCACTTGACCATCAGTGACAAATGAATCCCTGCCGCCACTCTCCACTAGTGGGAAAGGGCAGGAAACTCACCCAAAAGCGGAGCTTTCCCTCTCTTTCTGAAGCAAGAATGCAGGCCCCTTGCTGACAGGGCTCCTAGAAGTAGCCTGTAGGAGGACTCCCTTCAACCAAAGCCCACATGTCTTGCGTCTTCCTGAGATAGCCAGCATGCTAGAACATGGCACTAGTCACTTCATTCCCCACATCATCCCATTCTCATCCCTAATGAAGAACTCTGGCCCTCCGTGGATCCGCTTTCACCCTTTTGCTCTATTTTCAAAGTAAGTCCTGTCTGGGGTCCATTGCCTGCAGTCTCTCAGCAGAATATCCTCGGTATTCTGCTGCTGATCCTAGTCCAGTGCTTGTGACTGTGCGATAGGTTTGGCCACAGTGCCCCTCGAAGATTGGTGTAAAAACCATGCAGGCATTCAAGAGGTCTAGGGCACTGGAAGGGCCTGGAAGAGAAAGTTTGCACTTAGACTGGGCCAGAGGGCTGGGACTGGAGATGTCCTCCTTTCTTAGTTAAGGGGACATGAAGGTGAATAGCCTCTTTCCAGATCGATCTCATTGCCATTGGCCATATTGACCTTTGGCCCTCCTTGTGACCATTGTTTTCCTTTGGCTCCAGGTCTAACTATGTTCCCATTGAATCTTAGGAGCCATGGACCTGTCACTCAGCCAGTGCCAAAGGATAGATTTCACAGAAGCCTGTGCATATGGCAAGTGGGCACCAAGAAGGCAGCCCAGCCATGGCTAATGGCATCACTTGTACTTACTCAGATTTGGGTTTACCTTACAGCTGAGGCAGACTGGCTGGCAGGATCATAGGCATCAGCAACACCATGTGCTCTGGGACGGAAGGGCCAGGTTTCCTTGGAGATATTAGACCCAGAGAGCCTTCAATTTCCTCAGGAATTAAGTGGGTCACCAGCATCATACATACAGGCATGGCTGTGTGACAGCAGATCAACCCGGAACGTGAATAAGGACCTAGAAAGGCAACAATGACATGAGGATGAGGATGAGCAGTGCCAAAGCTCTGCATCTCCAAAGGGAATGGCATCGATCTAGGAAAGAGATATCTTTCTTAATTACCTCTGAACCCAGACTGGAGGTCGGCTGCCTTCCTCAAACCTCTGGCTTGATACATACAAGTATTCTCCACTGGGCACCAGCAGATACCCTCTGCCTGGGGATGTCCACAAATTCTGAAACCCAATTCCCAAAGCCCCTGGGGCCACACCTCTTGCACTCTCACCAGGATTGTACCCGACTGCTCACTTGCTAAGAAAGGATATGACTCCGAGACACTACCTCTGACAAGATTCTGGGGAGAATTTTGTTGCCAAAGAAGAGCAATTATTTACGAGTGCTAAAATACCCTGCTAAGCAACAAGAGCTACGCGATAGAGGGTCAGCTGTCCTCTGGGACATCAGACTCTGAGAGCCCTCTATTAACTCAGGAAATGACTGGAAACTCACCTCCAATCCTTGGAATTTCGTCTTGGACAGGGCAGCCCCATGGTCTTGGTGGGTGACTGTGACCAAGAGAGAAAAGCAGCAACAGAATCGTGGGTCGCGTCCAAGTTCTGCCTTCCAATGGGCATGGGTCAAATCAAAGAAGGAGATATGTCTATTGTCCCTTCATCTTCTCCCACACTGGAGACAGGAAGCTCCTCTAACCACTGGCTTCAAATACCCTCAAGCATTCTCCCTGGTAGGTTTGGAGTTGGCCACAAATTCGAAAACGATCTTGAGGAGGATCCAAAGTAAAACCTTGATCACCATTCACAGGACACCAAAACCCCCAAACCACACCTCCAAGCTGAAAGAAGGGGATATTACTCTAAGACACTGGCTCTGGATAAACTCCATGCAGAAACTCTTTGGACAAAAAGAGGCTAAGTGGTGGAAACAAAGACACAGACACTCAGAGATCTTCATCACAGGTGAAA
>JAQQST010000391.1:0-21768 GCA_028646485.1 Cryptoprocta ferox
CGTCAGCTCAAGTGGGTCCATTCTGAGGAAGACAGATCTGAGAAGATAATCATAAAGTGAGGCACTCTTTGGATGGAAACAACTCACATTTCTTTTCTGTGTTGGACCTCAGGGTTCCAGACACATATCATTCATCATGCACGACGCCTACGCTGGGAGTTATCATCACTGACCGAAGGAAGACAACTGTCTCTTCATTTATGTCTATATTGTTTCTTGATTAATTCATTAATTCACTAATTATGATACTGAAACTGTAGAATTTAAAAAAAAGGCCTTGCTATCCCTCGTATGTGATTAGAATCATTCTCACAGCAAAAGATCTCTGTCACTAATTAGCTTCAGCTTCTCTGAATGTATTAATCAAAATAATACTTCATATTAATCCCATAAACGTTACTAGGATACAGTTCACATTCTTTGATTGCATTTCATACCTTTTTACCGATACACTGAATATTCTTAAACAAAATGCCAGAACAAACGTAAGAACTTTGATAATGACTCACATTGGTCTCCAGACTCTCCTGTAATAGAACTGCAGCCCTAGACAGAGCTCATGATCAGGGAGGAATCCGTAAATCAGGTCTAGCGTGTCTGTTCTGAGGAGTACAGGGCAGGGCAGATGATAAAAATGTGAGACATTCTCTCCAATAATTGGTGCTTTTCACTTTTCATTTAGCAAAGCATTTAGATCATTGCTAATTTGGTATAAATATCTTTTTCTCTTAAGAATACAAACAACTGTGATTTTACCACTGACCCAGAATCTGAACATTGTCTAAGACTTATACGATCTATGGCATCCTTAGTCATTCCAGGAAAAGTCATGTACCATTTACTTCAAACGCAAGGTTTTCACAGTGAATTAATAGTATTTCTTGCATAATCACATACTTTTATAATTGGACAATGCATTACTGCATTCATAATAATTTATATATTTATTTATAAATTCTCTCATTTATCCAATTATAATAATAGCATGAAAATGCATGAACTTCAAGACCAAAACCAAGATCCTTGTATATTCCTGACATGTGTAGAGAAGAACACTTCACAATATGGGAATGGACTGGATTTCTTCTGTTGGACCTCAGAGTTCCAGACATGTATTCATTGCAAAAAAACTCCTGCGCCACCAGTGGTCATCATTGATCCAATATTGTCCCTTTTTTTCTTCATCCACTTCTGTTGTTTAATGACTAAATTATTAATACACTACTAACCACTTCTAAGCACTGTGATTCACCAAACTCCAAGGAGAATTATTATATTCCCAATCTGAACAGAGATTATGCCCATTTCAATGTATCTCTTTCATTAATTATCCTCAGTTTTCCACATGTGGGTTAATTAATACAATTTCCTATATCCCATATTTGTCACTAAGATACACTGCCTTCTCTTATTATATTTTCTCCTTTTAAATAGTACAGTGAATTAGCTTAAAAAAAAACCCACTTAACCTAGAAAAAAACAACTGTACTCACATTCCTCTGCATCTTCCAACTCTATAGAGGCAACCACATAGCTTGTGCCCGTGAAGATATGAAATCAGCCCAAGGGCATCTATGCTGAGGACAGAGCAGAGCAAGTGATGGAAATAACTGAGATTGAATTGTCATTGATCTTTGCTTTTTATTTCCTAGACTCAAGATTTAGATATTTCATTTTTCTCTTTATATATAAAATATATAATTGAGGGGCGCCTAGGTGTGGATCAGTTGGATACGCATCCGACATCAGGTCAAGTCATAATCTCACAGTTCGTGAGTTCCACCCGTCAGGCTCTGTGCTGACAGCTCAGACCCTGGAGTCTGCTTCAGATTCTGAGCAGACTCCCTCTCTCTCTGTCCCTCCCCCACTCACACTCTGTCTCTCTCTGTCTCTCAAAAAATGAAGAAACTTTAAAAATATTTAGAATTTCAGACGTAGTATTCATTGTGTATGACTAAAATGTAGCTAGTCATCCTCCCCTCGTTCCTTTCTTTCTCATAAACATTTGTGCATTGAGCGAGTCATTAATAAAGAAATAAACAAAAAAAGAATAAGATCTTTCAATATCCCTACCATCCATCTGTAGAACCATTTCCATGGAGACGACTCTGTGTTACTAGCTGACCTCAGTGTCACACATAGAGATTCTTCAACATAATGCTTCCTATCAACCTATATATACACAGGCATATTTTATCTTCCTTGATAAATTTTTAAATAATGCTTTTGGATACTTTTGAATAAAATAGTAGATAACCATAAAGGAGTGACTCAATCCAAGACAAGAACCCTATTACTCACGTGGTCTCCAGGCCCCTATGACATAGATGCAACCTGAGGGCTCGTGACCTTGGAAGAATGTTAGGATCACCTTGAGTGCATCCATTCTGAGGAGTGTGGAGCAGAGCAGGTGATAAAAAATAAGACATTCTTCCATTTATCCCCAATTTACATCTTTCATTCAGGCAGGCATTTAGGCAATCATTATTTGGAGTCTATTTCTTTTCTCTCTTAAGAAAATGAATGACATGGAACATCCCACAGACCCAGAACCTAAACATGGTCTATAATTTGTTCTCCAAAGAGGTTACATTCATGTACCATTTATTTCTCTTTGGACCTTAGTGTTTCAAAATACATTAATACTATTTCTTGCCTCCCACATATTTTCTTAAATTGAACAAGCTTTCTACAATGCAGCTTTCTGAAATATGCATTTCCACACTGACATTTCAATAATCCATTTGTCATAAACAACGGAAATGCATGAAGAGAAGGACCACAGTTCTCTGGTGTTGGACCTCAGAGTTCCTCCAGTTAGGTATTCATCGCATAAAGCTCATACGCCACCAGCGATCATCATTGATCCAATATTGTCCCTCTTTTTCATCATCCATTTCTATTTCTTTAATGATTATTAATTCACTACTAGCCATTTCTAAACACTGTGATTCACCAAACTCCAAGGAGAATTATTATATTCCAATCTTTACATAGATTATTCCCATTTCAATGTATCTCTTTCATTAATTATCCTCTGTTTTCCACATGTGGGTTAATTAATACAATTTTCCTATAGCCCATATTTGTCACTGAGATACACTGCCTTCTCTAATTATATTTTGTCCTTTTAAAGAGTACAGTGAATTTGCTTTACAAAACCCCACATAAGTAAGAAAAGAACAACTATTACTCACATTACTCTGCATCTTCCAACTATATAGAATCAACCACACAGCTTGAGCCTATGAAGATATGAAATCAGCCCAAGTGCATCTATTCTGAGGACAGAGAGGAGCAAGTGATGGAAATAATTGAGATTGAATTGCCATTGATCCTTGCTTTTTATTTCCTAGACTCAGGATTTAGATATTTCATTTTTATCTTTATATATAAAATATATATTTTAGAGGCATGTAGGTTGTTCAGTTGGTTAAGCATCTGACTTTAGCACAGGTCATGATCTCACAGTCTGTGAGTTCAAGACCCACATTGGGCTCTGTGCTGACAGCTTAGATCCTGGACCCTTTTTGGATTCTGTGTCTCCCTCTCTCTCTCTTTGCCCCACCCTTGCTTGTGTGTACACGCGTGCGTAGTATCTCTCTCTCTCTCTCAAAAATAAATAAATATTTATCAGTAAATAAATAAATAAAATATATATTTTACATGTAAATAAAATGTTCTATATAATACACAAATATGTAACAAAATTTACATAAAAATAAAATACATAAATATATATAGTATACATAAATAGTAAATATTTTTAAATATGGTTCAAATATAATGTAACATATATAGTATCATATAAATATGTAAATACATAAATAAAATATATAAAATAAATAAAATATTTCTTTCATATTTTCTATTTTTTGTATTTATATATTTATAAACACTAAATGCATTTTTCTTGTTTTAGATATAAGATCTGTATTTTATTTTATATTACATATTATATATGTCTATCCTAATATAATGAAAAACGTAACCTTGAGACTGACCCAGAACAAGACAATTGATTCTTACAAATCAATGTCTGTAAGATTCTTAAACACAGAGGTGATACACCTTGGCCCACTTATTTTTCATGGGCATCAGTGTTTCTAGGTTTATTAATATCTGTATTATCTCACCACATTTGTCCAGTCAGGCAATGTTTCACCCTATTTTTCTTTAATTTTTCTTTATACTTATTTAATACTTCTATCATTATTCCATTAATAACATATCTACACCTATGAAATCAATACAGAGGTGTGATCTTTGTATTGATTTGTACGGATCTTGGCCTCTTTCTGTGGAAACCAATGGTCTATAAAATCAAGAGCATTTCTTGGTTTGTTTCTCTCTTTCATTTTTTCCCAATGACCATTTGTTTTGTTTCTTAAATTCCACAAATGAGTGAAATCATATACCATTTGTTTTCTCTGACTTATTTCACTTAGCATAATACTCACTAGCTCCACCCATGTCATTGCAAATGGAAGATTTCATTCTTTTTTATGGATGAGTAATATTCCATTGCATACATATACCACAACTTTTATTTTTTCCTCGGAAATAGGGTTAGGGATACGGTTAGGGCCTCATGACCCTGAGATCAACAGCTGCATGCTCTAATGACTGAGCCCAGCCTTCCTCTATTCTTTGTATATTTCTTATGTATCCCACCATTGATACTTCAGGAATATTATTAAAATTCATGAAAACAAAGACTTAGAAAAAAACTGATATATATTCCTGACACCTGTCTAAGGGTCCCTTGAAACATGGGGAATGTACTAGATAATATTGTGTTGCAACCTAGAATTTCAAACAAGTAGGGGTGCCTGGGTGGCTCAGTCGGTTAAGCAACCGACTTCGGCTCAGGTCATGATCTCGCAGTTCATAGGTTCGGCTCAGGTCATGATCTCGTGGTTCATAGGTTCGAGCCCCATGTCAGGCTCTACACAGATAGCTCAGACCCTGGAGCATGTTTTGGATTCTGTGTCTCCCTCTCTCTCTATCCCTCCCCTGCTCACACTCTGTCTCTCTCTGTTTCTCAAAAAATGAATAAACGTTAAAAAATTTAGAATTTCAGACATGTAGTATTCATTGTGTATGACTAATATGCCACTAGTCATCCACCCCTCATTCCTTTATTTCTCATAAACATTTGTGCATTGAGCGAGTCATTAATAGAGAAATAAACAAACAAAAAAAGAATAAGATCTTTCAATATCCCTACCATCCATCTGTAGAATCATTTCCATGGAGACGACTCTGTGTTACTAACTGACCTCAGTGTCACACATAGAGATTCCTCAACATAATGCTTCCTATCAACCTATATATACACAGGCATATTTTATCTTCCTTGATAAATTTTTAAATAATGCTTTTGGATACTTTTGAATAAAACAGTAGATAACCATAAAGGAGTGACTCAATCCAAGACAAGAACCCTATTACTCACGTGGTCTCCAGGCCCCTATGACATAGATGCAACCTGAGGGCTCGTGACCTTGGAAGAATGTTAGGATCACCTTGAGTGCATCCATTCTGAGGAGTGTGGAGCAGAGCAGGTGATAAAAAATAAGATATTTTTCCATTTCCCCTCAATTTACATCTTTCATTCAGGCAGGCATTTAGGCAATCATTATTTGGAGTCTATTTCAATTTTTTCTCTTAAGAAAATGAACTATGTGGAACTTCCCACTGACCCAGAACCTAAACATGGTCTATAATTTGTTCTCCAAAGAGGGTACATTCATGTACCATTTATTTCTCTTTAGACCTTAGAGTTTCAAAATACATTAATAGTATTTCTTGCCTCCCACATATTTTCTTAAATTGAACAAGCTTTCTACAATGCAGCTTTCTGAAATAGCATTTCCACACTGACATTTCAATAATCCATTTGTCATAAACACCGGAAATGCATGAAGAGAAGGACCACAGTTCTCTGGTGTTGGACCTCAGAGTTCCTCCAGTTAGGTATTCATCGCATAAGGCTCATACGCCACCAGCGGTCATCATCGATCCAATATTGTCCCTCTTTTTCATCATCCATTTCTGATTGTTTAATGATAAATTATTAATTCACTACTAACCATTTCTAAACACTGTGATTCACCAAACTCCAAGGAGAATTATTATATACCTAATCTGTACATAGACTGTTTCCATATCAATATATCTCTCTCATCAATTATCCAGTTTTCCACATGTGGGTTAATTAATACAATTTTCCTATAGCCCATATATGTCACTGAGATACACTGCCTTCTCTAATTATATTTTGTCCTTTTAAAGAGTACAGTGAATTCGCTTTACAAAACCTCACATAAGCAAGAAAAGAACAACTGTTACTCACATTACTCTGCATCCTCCAATTATATAGAGTCAACCACACAGCTTGAGCCCATGAAGATATGAAATCAGCCCAAGTGCATCTATTCTGAGGACAGAGAGGAGCAAGTGATGGAAATAATTGAGATTGAATTGCCATCGATCCTTGCTTTTTATTTCCTAGACTCAGGATTTAGAGATTTCATTTTTCTATTTATGTAAAATATATATTTTAGGGGCACCTAGGTGGCTCAGTTGGTTAAGCATACGACTTCAGTACAGGTCATGATCTCACAGTTCATGAGTTCAAGCCCCACATTGGGCTCTGTGCTGACAGCTTAGATCCTGGACCCTTTCTGGATTCTGTGTCTCCCTCTCTCTCTCTGCCCCACCCTTGCTTGCGTGTGCACGGGCGCACTCTCTGTCTCTCTCAAAAATAAACATATAAGTAAATAAATAAATTAAATATATATTTTTTATATAAAATTCTCTATGTAGTAAACAAATATATAACAAAATTCATATAAAGAATAAAATACCTAAATATATATAGTATAAATATTAAATATTTTTAAATATGGTTCAAATATAATGTAACATACATGTAGTATATAAATATGTAAATACATAAAATAAATAAAATATTTTTTCATATTTTCTATTTTATGTATTTATATATTTATAACTAAATGCATTTTATGTCTTAGATAAAAGATCTATATTTTATTATATATTACATATGATATATTATATGTCTATCCTAACATAATGAAAAAAATAACCTTGAGACTGACCCAGAACAAGACAACTGATTCTTACAAATCAATGCCTGTAGGATTCATAAACAAAGAGGTGATACACCTTGACCCACTTATTTTTCATGGGCATGAGTGTTTCCAGGTTTATTAATATCTGTATTATCTCACCACATATGTCCAGTTAGGCAATGTTTCACCCTATTTTTCTTTATACTTATTTAATACTTCTATCATTATTCCATTAGTAACATATCTACACCTATGAAATCAATACAGAGGTGTGATCTTTGTATTGATTTGTATTGACCTTTGTCTCTTTTTGTAGAAACAATTGGTCTATAAAATCAAGAGCATTTCTTGGTTTATCTCTCTCTTTCATTTTTTCCCGATGACCATTTGTTTTGTTTCTTAAATTCTACAAATGAGTGAAATCATATACCATTTGTTTTCTCTGACTTATTTCACTTAGCATAATACTCACTAGCTCCACCCATGTCATTGCAAATGGAAGATTTCATTCTATTTTATGGATGAGTAATATTCCATTGTATACATATACCACAACTTTTATTTTTTCCTCAGAAATAGGGTTAGGGTTACGGTTAGGGCCTCATGATCCGCAGATCAAGAGACGCACACGCGAATGACTGAGTCAGCCAGGCACTCACTTTCTTCTTTATGTATTTCTTATGTATCCCACCATTGATACATCACCAATATTATTAAAATTTATAAACACAAAGACTGAGAAAAAACTGATATATATTCCTGATACCCTCAATTTACATCTTTCATTCAGGCAGGCATTTAGGCAATCATTATTTGGAGTCTATTTCTTTTTTCTCTTAAGAAAATGAAATACTTGGAACATCCCACTGACCCAAAACCTAAACATGGTCTTTAAAAGGGGTTACATTCATATACCACCTATTTCTCTTTGGTCTTAGTGTTTCAAAATATATTAATAGTATTTCTTGCCTCCCACATATGTTTTTAAATTGAACAACCTTTCTACAATTCAGCTTTTTAATATGCATTTCCACATTGATATTTCAATGATCCAATTGTCATCAACAATGGAAATGCATGAAGAGAAGGACCACAGCTCTCTGGTGTTGGACCTCAGAGTTCCTCCAGTTAGGTATTCATCGCATAAGGCTCATACGCCACCAGCGGTCATCATCGATCCAATATTGTCCCTCTTTTTCTTCATCCATCTCTGTTTATTGATTGATGAAAATTACCTCATTAATAGATTCTAAATGCTATTTAAAACATCACCCTAGGAGAGGCTTTGTATCCTTAATCCATATCAGTGTATCTCTTTTATTAATTACCCTCCATTGTCCACATGTGGGTTAATTAATACAATTTTCCTATAGCCCATATTTATCACCAAGATACACTGTCTTTTTTCATTATATATTGTCCTATTAAATAGTACGGTGAATTATCTTTACAAAACCCCGCTTAACCAAGAAAAGAACAACTGTTACTCACATTACTCCGCGTCCTCCAACTATATAGAGTCAACCACAGAGCTTGTGCCCATGAAGATATGAAATCAGCCCAAGTGCATCTATTCTGAGGACAGAGCAGAGCAAGTAATGGAAATAATTTAGATTGAATTGCCATTGATCCTTGCTTTTTATTTCCTAGACTCAGGATTTAGATATTTCATTTTTCTCTTTATATATAAAATATATAATTTAGGGGCACCTAGGTGGCTCAGTTGGTTAAGCATCCGACTTCAGCACAGGTCATGATCTCACAGTTCATGAGTTTGAGCCCCACACTGGGCTCTGTGCTAACAGCTCAGAGCCTAGAGCCTGTTTTGGATTCTGAGTCTCCCTCCCTCTCTGTCCCTCCCCCACTCACACTCTGTCTCTGTCTCTCAAAAAACGAATAAATGTTTAAAAAATTTAGAATTTCACACACCTAGTATTCATTGTATATGACTAATATGCCACTAGTCATCCTCCCCTCTTTCCAATCTTTCTCATAAACATTTGTGCACTGAGTGATTCATTAATAAAGTATAAACAAACAAAAAAAGAATAAGATAATTCACTATCTCACAAGAGGACATCCAGATGGCCAACAGACACATGAAACAATGCTCAGCGTCACTCATCACCAGGGAAACGCAAATCAAAATCACACTGAGATACTACCTCACGCCAGTCAGAGTGGCTAAAATGAACAAATAAGGAGACTGTAGATGCTGGCGAGGATATGGAGAAACGGGCACACTCTTACACTGTTGGTGGGAATGTAAACTGGTGCATCTGCTCTGGAGAACAGTGTGGAGGGTCCTCAAAATATTAACAATAGAACTCCCCCATAACCCAGCAATAGCACTGCTAGGAATTTACCCGAGGGGTACAGGAGTGATGATGCATAGGGGCACATGTACCCCAATATTCAGAGCAGCACTTTCAGCAATAGCCAAATCATGGAAAGAGCCTAAATGTCCATCAACTGACGAATGGGTCAAGAAGATGTGGTTTATATATACAATGGAATACGACATGGCAATGAGAAAGAATGAAATCTGGCCATTTGTAGCAAAGTGGATGGACCTCGAGGGTGTCATGCTCAGCGAAATAAGTCAGGCAGAGGAGGACAGATACCATATGTTTTCACTCGTATGTGTAACAGGAGAAACTTAACAGAGGACCATGGGGGAGGGGATGGGAAAAAATAGTTAAGGAGAGGGAGGGAGGCAAACCATAAGAGACTCTTAAATACTGAGAACAGAGGGTTGATGGGGGTCGGGGAGAGAGGAAAGGGTGACGGGCATGAAGGAGGGCACTTGTGGGGATGAGCACTGGATATTATATGGAAACCAAACTGACAATAAACCATAAAAGAAAAAAAAATCCCTACCATCCATCTGTAGAATCATTTCCACAGAGACTACTCTGTGTCACTAGCTGACCTCAGTGACACACGTATAGATTGCTCAACATAATGCTTCATATAAACCTATATATATACACAGGCATATTTTATCTTGCTTAATAAAATTTTAAATAATGCTTTTGGATATTTTTGAATTGAACAGTAAATAACCTTAAACGAACGACTCAAACCAAGACAAGACCCCTATTACTCACGTGGTCTCAGGCTCCAATGACATAGACACAACCTGAGGCTTGTGACCTTGGAAGAATGGTATGATCACCTTGAGTGCATCCATTCTGAGGAGTATGGAGCAGAGCAGGTGATAAAAAATAAGACATTCTTCCATTTATCCCCAATTTACATCTTTCATTCAGGCAGGCATTTGGGCAATCATTGTTTGGAGTCTATTTCATTTCTCTCTTAAGAAAATGAACGACATGGAACATCCCACAGACCCAGAACCTAAACATGGTCTATAATTTGTTCTCCAAAGAGGTTACATTCATGTATCATTTATTTCTCTCTGGACCTTAGTGTTTAAAAATATATTAATAGTATTTCTTGCCTCCCACATATTTTCTTAAATTGAACAAGCTTTCTACAATGCAGCCTTTTGAAATACGTATTTTCACATTGATATTTCAATGATCCAATTGTCATAAACAACGGAAATGCATGAAGAGAAGGACCACAGTTCTATGGTATTGGACCTCAGAGTTCCTCCAGTTAGGTATTCACCGCGTAAGGCTCATACGCCACCAGCGGTCATCATCGATCCAATATTGTCCCTCTTTTTTATCATCCATTTCTGTTTGTTTAATGATTAAATTATTAATTCACTACTAACCATTTCTAAACACTGCGATTCACCAAACTCCAAGGAGAATTATTATATACCTAATCTGTAGATAGGTTATTCCCATATCAATATATCTCCCTCATTAATTATCATCTATTTTCCACATGTGGGTTAATTAATACAATTTTCCTATAGCCCATATTTGTCACTGAGATACACTGCCTTCTCTAATTATATTTTGTCCTTTTAAAGAGTACAGTGAATTTGCTTTACAAAACCCCACATAAGTAAGAAAAGAACAACTATTACTCACATTACTCCTCCAACTATATAGAGTCACAGAGCTTGAGCCCATGAAGATATGAAATCAGTCCAAGTGCATCTATTCTGAGGACAGAGAGGAGCAAGTGATGGAAATAATTGAGATTGAATTGCCATCGATCCTTGTTTTTTATTTCCTAGACTCAGGATTTAGAGATTTCATTTTTCTATTTATATATAAAATATATATTTTAGGGACACCTAGGTGGCTCAGTTGGTTAAGCATCTGACTTCAGTACAGGTCATGATCTCACAGTTCGTGAGTTCAAGCCTCACACTGGGCTCTGTGCTGACACCTTAGATCCTGGATCCTCTTTGGATTCTGGGTCTCCCTCTCTCTCTCTGCCTCACCCCTGCTTATGTGTGCATGCTATCTCTCTCTCAAAAATAAATAAACATTTATAAATAAATAAATAAAATATATATTATATATAAATTAAGTTTTCTATATAATACAGTAATATATAATAAAATGTATATAAATAGTAAAATACATACCTTATAAATATATAGAATACACAAATATTAAATATTGTAAAACATGCTTAAAATATAATGTAACATACATATAGCATCATGTACATATATATAAATAAAATATATAAAATCAATAAAATATATTTTACATATTTCATATATTATGTATTTATATAATTATAAAAACAATACATTTTTATTGTTTTAGATATAAGATCCTATTTTATTACGTATTTAATCTAACATAATTAAAAACATAACCTTGAGACTGACCCAGAACAAGACAACTGATTCTTACAAATCAATGCCTGTAAGATTCTTAAACAAAGAGATGATACACCTTGACCCACTTATTTTTCATGGGCGTCAGTATTTCCAGGTTTATTAATATCTGTCTTACCTCACCACATTTGTCCACTTAGGCAATGTTTCACCCTATTTTTCTTTAATTTTTCTTTATACTTATTTAATACTTCTATCATTAGTCCATTAATAACATATCTACATCTATGAAATCAATACACAGGAATGATCTTTGTATTGATTTGTATTGACGTTGGCTTCGTTCTGTAGAAACAATTGGTCTATAAAATCAAGAGCATTTCTTGCCCAACACAGTATTTTTATAATTGGACAATATTTCACCCCTTTATTTTAATATTTGTTTATTATTTCATTGATCCAATTATAAAAATAGAAACAAAAATGCAGGAACATAAAAACATAACCGAGATCCTTGTATATTCTTGACACCTGCCTATAGGATCATTTCCAACAGGGGCAACGAAAGAGATGCTCTCTCTGCTGGACCTCAGGTTTTCAGACACGCGTTTGCCATGTAGGACTCATGTGCCCCCAGTAGTCACCATGGATCCAATAGGTACCTCCTCTTCTTTATTTATTTCTACATTGTTCACTGACTAATGAATTCACTAACTATAATTTTAAAACTGCGATTCACAAAACCCCAAGAAGGCATTGATATCCCTATTATGTATCTAGAGTCATTTTCATATCAATATGCCTGTTTCATTAATAATATTACATTACATGCATGCATTACTCAATAAAATCTCTCAAGTTAATTCAATTTTTATCAATAAGCTACAGTCAGCCGCCTTCAATTCTATCTGGCACTTTTTTCCTTATCTGTTTTAACGTTTTTATCTAAATTCTAGGTAGTTAACATACAATGTAATGTTTATTTCAGATATACAATTTGGAGATGCATTAATTCCAGACATCACCCATGCTCATCACAGGAAGTGCACTCCTTAATCCCCTTCGGTTATTTCCCCCATCCCCCCACTCCCTGCCCTTCTGGTAAACATCTGTTTGTAATCTATAGTTAAGTCGGTTTCTTGGTTTATCTCCCTTGTTCATTTTTTTCCCTATGACCATTTGTTTTGCTTCTTTAATTCCACAAATGAGTGAAATCATATGCCATTTGCATTTGTTTTCTCTGACTCATTTCGCTTAGCATAAAACTTGCTAGCTCCACCCATGTCATTGTAAATGGAAGATTTCATTCTTTTTTATGGATGAGTAATATTCCATTGCATACGTATACCACTTTTTTTCTTTTTTCTCTCACATCTAGGGTTAGGGTTACAGTTAAGGCCTCAAGACCCGGAGATCAAGAGTAGCACACTCTAATGACTGAGACAGCCAGGTGCTCCCTTTCTTCTTTATATATTTCTTATGTATCCCACCATTGATACCTCATAAATTTATTAAAATTCATGAAAACAACGACCAAAAAAAAAAACCTGATATATATTCCTGACACCTGTCTATAGCACCCCTGATACACGGGAAGGTACTAGATAACATTGTGTTGAAACTTAGAATTTCAAACATGTAGGGGTGCCTTGGTGGCTTAGTCAGTTAAGTGTCAGACTCCGGCTCAGGTCATGATCTCGCAGTTCATGAGTTCGAGCCCCACGTCAGGCTCTATACTGACAGCTCAGACCCTGGAGTCTGCTTCAGATTCTGCGTCTCCCTCACTCTCTGTCCCTCCCCCACTCATACTCTGTCTCTCTCTATCTCTCAAAAAATGAATAAACGTTAAAAAATTTAGAATTTCAGACATGTAGCATTCATGTGTATGACTAATATGCCACTAGTCATCCTCCCCTCATTCCTTTATTTCTCATAAACATTTGTGCATTGAGCGAGTCATTAATAAAGAAATAAACAAACAAAAAAAGAATAAGATCTTTCAATATCCCTACCATCCATCTGTAGAATCATTTCCATGGAGACGACTCTGTGTTACTAACTGACCTCAGTGTCACACATAGAGATTCTTCAACATAATGCTTCCTATCAACCTATATATACACAGGCATATTTTATCTTCCTTGATAAATTTTTAAATAATGCTTTTGGATACTTTTGAATAAAACAGTAGATAACCATAAAGGAGTGACTCAATCCAAGACAAGAACCCTATTACTCACGTGGTCTCCAGGCCCCTATGACATAGATGCAACCAGAGGGCTCATGACCTTGGAAGAATGTTACAAACACATTGAGTGCATCCATTCTGAGGAGTATGGAGCAGAGCAGGTGATAAAAAATGAGACCTTCTGCCATTTACACTCAATTTACATCTTTCATTCAGGCAGGCATTTAAGCAATCATTATTTGGAGTCTCTTTCATTTCTCTCTTAAGAAAATGAACTACCTGGAACTTTGCACTGACCCAGAACCTAAACATGATCTGTAATTTGTTCTCCAAAGAGGTTACATTCACGTACCATTTATTTCTCTTTGGACCTTAGTGTTTAAAAATATATTAATAGTATTTCTTGCCTCCCACATATTTTCTTAAATTGAACAAGCTTTCTACAATGCAGCTTTTTGAAATATGCATTTCCACATTGATATTTCAATGATCCAATTGTCATCAACAATGGAAATACATGAAGGGAAGGACCACAGCTCTCTGATGTTGGACTTCAGAGTTCCTCCAGTTAGGTATTCATCGCATAAGGCTCATACGCCACCAGCGGTCATCATCGATCCGATATTGTCCCTCTTTTTCTTCATCCATCTCTGTTTATTGATTGATGAAAATATTACCTCATTAATAGATTCTAAATGCTATTTAAAACACCACCCTAGGAGAGGCTTTGTATCCTTAATCCATATCAGTGTATCTCTTTTATTAATTATCGTCAGTTGTCTACACATCTATTAACCAATGTTTCATATATTCCATATTTATCACTGAGATACAGCTGTCTTTTTAAGTGATCTTTCACAGTTTTTAGTAATATAGCCAATTACCTTTACAAAAACACATGGGAACCAGAAAAAAATATTAACCTTTACTCACCTTAGAGGTAACCAGGAGCTAATGGCCATGGAGGATGCTTTAATCAGCTCGGGGAGATCCATTCTGACAAGCACAAAGCAGACCACGTGACAGAAAAAGCTGAGACCTAAACTGCCATTGATGCTTGCTCTCCATTTTTCATATATTCAGCATTTTTTTCAATATGTATATATTTTTATCTTACAAAAGGAAAACCTTAACTGCACTACCAAAAGGAATAAAATTCATTCTTCCTTATCAGGAAGCGACATCCAAGAGGTGGGACCTTTGTCTATTTATGTCTTAATGGGCATCCGTGTTTTCAATGGTGACTACTGACATCTCCTGCCTCACCACCACAACCGTTAATGGTTAGACACTGCTTCCCCTTCATGTTCCTTACATAGTTGCTTTTTAATAGTCCCATCATTATCCCATTACTAACAAATCTATATCCATAAAATAACTATGAGAACATGATCTATGCACATTCCAGACATTTCTTCACTGAAGCGATTCCAAAAGGAAAAACATACTAATTAATTTTCATGTTCGCCTCAGAGTTCCAGACTCATACATGAGCCGGCATCACCACTGGCTCATGCGTAGTCATCATCATTTCTGTCTACATGATTTTATTGATGAATCCATTAATGAACTAATAACGAGAAAATAAACAGAGACCACAAAAACTTGAAACAAGATCCTTAAATATCTCCAACTTTTGCCTTTAGAATTATTTCCTACTGACAGTATCTTTCATTAATTAACCAAAATGTTTCCTGTATAGATTAATTAATATAATGCTTCATATTAGCCTCAAATTTATTCTCTGGCTATGGTGGTGATCATTGACTTTATCATGTGGTGAAAACCTTTTAATCATGTGGTGAAAACCTTTTATAAAAGACCACAAAACCAGGGAAAGAATTTTGACTCTTACTCACATTGTTCTCTGTGCTTTTAACACATAGATGAAACCACAGAGCTCATGACTATGGTGGAATGTCTAAATCAGCTGAGAGGGACCATTACAAAGCAGATGATAAAAAGATTGAGAATTTATGATCACTTGTCCCCCTGCATTCCACCTTTCATTCACTCAATCATTAATAAGCAATAAATTGGGATAATCTGTATTTTAATTTTCTTAAGAAAATAAACAATATTAATCTTGTAGCTGATCGACAGCATGAACACTGAGTGTTACTCAAAGAATAACACCTTTATGTGATGTATTTCCTAATAGGTGTTTGTTTTCAAAATATATTAATAATGTTTCTTGTCTAACTACATATTTTTGTAATTGGACAATATTTCACCCACTTCATATTTATTTATTTATTTACTTATTTATCTATTTTTCATTGATCCCATTTTTAAAATAGGATGTATGAACATAAAAGACCAAACAATATTATAGATTAATTTCTAAATCATTTATCCAAATATAGTAATAGAATAAAAATGCACAAACACAACTAAAAACAAGATCCTCATATATTCCTGACGTCTGTTTGATCCCATCAAACAATGGGAACAGACTACATTTCTTTTGTGTTGGACCTCAGGGTTCCAGAAACGTGTTTATCTTAAACGACTCATAACATTTGCCACCCATGGACATCATCGATCCAATATTGTCCCTCTTTTCCTTCAGTCAGCTTTACATTTTTTATTGCCAATTCATTAATTCATTAACAATAATTTAAAATCCTATTAGTCAGAAAAACTCAAGAGTTTCACAATACCCCTAATCTGTGTATAGAATCATTCTCTTATCAATAGGTTTCTTTCATTAATTACATTAAATTTCATGCATGTAATCATCAATATAATGTTTCACATGAATTCAATATTATCACTAGGCTACGGTTGCCTACTTTTGACTCTATATGGCACACTGAACATCCTTAAAAAAAACACAGCTGAAATCGAGAGAAGAACTTGACTAATACTCACGTTGGTCTCTGCTTCTAACATACAGATGCAATTGCAGAGCCTGCCACCACGAAACCATGCTTGGTCACCTCAAGTGCGTCCATTCTGAGAAGTACAAAGCACAGTTAATGGTTAAAAAAAAAGAAATTTAAGACCTCATCTCTCCATTGATCCTTGTTTTTCACATTTCATTTACTCACTTCTTTAAGTATTTATAAATATTTCATGACATGAATATATTTTTCTCTTAATAAAAGGAACAACCTTGGGCCACTTGGGTGGCTCAGTTGGCTAGGCATCCGACTTTGGCTCAGGTCATGATCTCATGATTCGTAAGATCAAACCCCACATTGGGCTCTGTGCTGACAGCTCAGAGCCTGAAGCCTGCCTCAGAATCTGTGTCTCCCTCTCTCTCTGCCTATCCCCTGCTCATACTCTGTCTCTTTCTCAAGGATAAATAAACATTAAAAACAATTTTAAAAAAAGGAACAACCTCAAACTTGACACGAACTCATAAAGACTAGACCCTTACTTATCTTTGTAACTCTTAGCTAAGTATGTAATGAGGTAACACTTTTTTCCACTTATTTCTTAATGAACATATGTATTTTCATTTTATTAATATTTCTTGCCTCACCATATATTCATAGTTCATAGTTGAATAATCCTTCTCTCTCTCTCTTTTTTACCTCTTATGTATATTTTTTTAATGGCTCTATCATGAATCTACTAATAATAACAAACCCAAATCTACAAACTCAAAATAAGAACATGATCTTTGTAGGGGGCACCTGGGTGACTCAGTCAGTTAAGCACCCGACTTTGGCTCAGGTCATGATCTCATGGTTTGTGGGTTCAAGCCCCATGTCGGGCTCTGTGCTGGCAGCTCAGAGCCTAGAGCCTACTTCAGATTCTGTGTCTCCCTCTCCCTGTCTCTGCCCCTCTCTGGCTCTCACTGTCTCTCTCAAAAATAAATAAACATTACAAACTAAAAAAAAAAAAAAAAAAAGAACACAATCTTTGTATATTCCTAACATCTGCCTAAAGGATCCAATAGAACAGACAGAGGAAATGATTTCTTAGGTCGGATCCCAGAGGTACAGATACATAGCGCTCATCACCCATTACTCATCCACCACCAGTCACCTTCACTGACCCATCAGAGGCCCACTTTCCCTTCCTTCCTTTCTACATTCGTTATAATTAAATCATTAATTCTTTGAAAATATTAAAATGAGTATAATTTGCAAAGGCTGAAGCCTTAGATGCTCGAGTACCCTCAACTCCTAATTTAGGATCATTGCCAACATAGATTATATTCCTTGCATTCATCAATCTCAATGCTACGGATGAAATTTCTGAACACCATGTCTTATATCATATTTATCACTTAGCCATGGCGAGCCTTTTATTATATATATGACATCTTACTAATACCACGCAAACAAGCAAATGACCCAACCCAAAACAAAATGTTTGACCATTACTCTCTTTCTTCCGTTTCCTAACTCAAAAGGAATGTCACATGATAATCTTGAACACAGTGAAAGATGAATCAGATCGAGCATCTTTTCTCAAGAGTACCAAACAGAAAAGGGGATGAAAAGCACTCATTAACATAATCAATTAACTATTTATTAACTTATGGAAATTTTATTTATTTTTACCTTAAAAATAACCTTCAAATGTGGAACTGATTTACAGAATAACTGACTGATGCATTTTATTGTTTATATCAATTGTAGTCAAAGACATAATACACTTGGTCCTTTTATATCTATTCTAATGTATAATAATATTCTTTTCCCTTACTCTCTCTCTATATATATATACATACATATATACATATATATATGTATTTAATGTTTATTTTTGAGAGAGAGTGTAAGCAGGGAAGGGACAGAGAGAGAAACAGGAAGATGAAGCAGGCTCCAGGCTCCAAACTCCGAGCTGTCAGCACAGAGCCCACGGCAGGGCTCAAACCCACGCACAGCGAGATCATGACCAGAGCCAAAGTTGGATGCTTAACCGACTGAGCCACCCAGGCGCCCCTCCCTTGATGTATATTTACCAAAGAACGATACTTCAATCAAGCTCTTCACCTTAATTTATTTATTTGTTTGGTTATTTATTCTACCATTAATAGTTTTATACATTATTACAATTCATGAACATAAAGGCTGACAACAAAATCCTTATAAATTTTATAACATCTGTATAGAGGAACCCTATACACATTAGAGGCAGACTACTTTTCTCTCAGATCTGAGTTCCAAACACACAGCATTCATCATGTATGACTCATATGCCACCAGCTGTCATTGTCAATCCAAGGCTGGCACTCTTCCGTTCCATTCTCATAAACTTTTATTTATTAATCCATTAAGCACACATCTATCTCTACAGTATCACAGAGACTAAATCTCGTTCCTTAACTGACCTCAGTATTACATTTATGGATTAGGAAACATAATGCTTCATATCAAGCTGATATTAAATTCATTAATTAATAAATTAATTCCTGGGATACCTGAGTGGCTCACTTGGTTAAGCATTTGATTTGCACTCAGGTCAGGGTCACACAGTACACAGGTTCAAGCCCCGCATCAGGCTCTGTGCTGACAGCTCAGAGCCGGGAGCCTGTTTCATATACTCTCTCTCCCTGTCTTTCTGCCCCTCCCCTACTCATGCTCTGTGTCTCTCTCTCAAAAATAATTAAAACATTTAAAAAAACACATATTAAAAAAAAAAAAGAAAATACTCATTTCACAATTCATAAATTTTTCATGATGTCGATTTTTTTCTCTTGACAAAAAAGAAAGCTTCAAACTTGATGCTGACCCAGAATAATAAAACTAATTGATCATTATTCATGTCTATAATCCTTGGCCAAAGAAGGGACACCCTAGAAAAATCTATTTCATAATGGGCATCAGAGCTTGAAAATTTTATTAGTGTTTCCTGCTTCACCATATGATGTTGATAGTCAAATAATAATTTGCCTTGTCTTTCTGCTCTATCACGGATATTTCATTTAGTGGTTCCATCATTGGCCCATTAATAATAACACAACTAAACATATTCATCCATAATCAGGACATGATCTTTATATATTCCTAACATCTATTCATAAGGTCAAATACACAGGGAACCTAGAATATTTATTGTATTGCACCTCAGGGTGCCAGACACCTACTATCCACCCTCATGACCCTTCATCACCACTGGTTCCCTTAGAGGTCACTTCTAGTACGTTCATTGGTGTATCTGTATCAATGAAATCATACCTCCATTGGGTATCATAAATTACATACACGATTAACAAAAACTGATCATAATTCTTGAATAGCCCTCACTTCTCCCTGTAGAATTATTGCCAAACTAGATACCTCTTTCATTAATAAATATCAACGTTACCTGTTATCAATAAATCAACATGTCTTATACATATCACTGAGCTATGGTTTTCATTCTATTTATTATGTTTTCATAATATCATGAAAGCCCTTAAACAAATGACCCAAAACAAGAAGAGAAATTTGACTATTACTCGCCTTGATCTCTTCCCTATAGAAGGGAAACATGGTGACCTTGATCACAAGAGAGGCTGAAATCACCTCGAGCAACTCTTCTGAAAAGCACCACATGGAAGTGATAAAAAAAATTGAGAATTTCTCTGAACTGATCCGTATATTTGTTTTTTGATTTTTTCATTCAATTGTAATAAGCAAAGAATATGAATGAAGAGAAAGACCTCATGGCTTTTGTACTGGACCTCAGCGTTTCCGACAGATAGTACTCATCCTCTGGGCCTCATACGCCACAGTTATCATCATCGATCCAGAAAAGACCACTTTCTCTTCATTGATTAATATCTTGTTTATTAATATACTAATGCATTAATTATGATTTTTAAATTCTATTATCTACAAACCCCAAAAAGGCTTTGATATCCTTAATATGCCTCTAGAGCCATCTGCACATCATTATATCTCTGTCATGTATCATTTTCCATACATGCATTGATAATATATTGTCTTCTAAAATTCAATATTTACAACACAGCTACACTTGGCCTTCGGTGATTTTATATGTAATTTTCAAATACTACACTAAATGTGTGAAAAATAAAAAAATCCACGGAATCAACGACAAGAAATTTGACCATTACTCACGTCCATTTCAGTGCCTCTGTCACACACGTGCTGTCGCAGAGCTCACCGCCAGGGGAGAATGTGTGGTGAGCTCGAATGTGTCCATTCTGTGAAGTACAGACTACAGCTGATGACAGGAAAAAATGATGAAAGTTTTTATCCCCGTTGATTCTTGCTTTCCACAATGAAAATACTCATTGCGGCGCTTCGTTGGCTCAGTTGGTTGAGCATCCGACTGGGGCTCAGGTCATGATCTCACAATCCTGGGTTCAAGCCCCGCATCAGGCTCTGTGCTGACAGCTCAGAGCCTGCAGCTTGCTTCGGATTCTGTATCTCCCTGTCTTTCTGCCCCTCCCCTGCTCATGCTCTGTGTCTCTCTCTCGAAAATAATTAAAACATTTAAAAAAAGCAATTAGTAAAAAACAAAGGAAATGCTCATTTAAGAATTCATAAATTTTTCATGATGTCGATTTCTTTCCCTTAACAAAAAGGAAAGCTTCAAACTTCACGCTGACCCAGAATAATAAAACGAACTCTTAATTATTCATGTCTATAATCCTTGGCCAAAGAGGGACACCCTAGAAACAACTATTTCATAATGGGCATCAGTGTTTGAACGTTTTATTAGTATTTCTTGCCTCACCATATTATGTTGATAGTCAATTAATAATTTGCCTTTTCTTTCTGCTCTATCATGGATATTTCTTTTAGTGGTTCCATCATTGGCCCATTAATAATAACACAACTAAACATATT
>JAQQST010000395.1:0-13464 GCA_028646485.1 Cryptoprocta ferox
TGGTTAACAACTAAACCACCTGGGCACTCCTAGAAGTCCTTATTTCTAATATAGCCATGAATTATTTTTAAAATAAAAAGGTCTATTTTGACTTTGAAAAATAGAAAACTGTATCTAGTCACTTTCCATATTGTATACATGAAAAAATTGGTCCAAGGTATGAATTGTGTGTGTGTGTGTGTGTGTGTGTGTGTGAATGCGTGTGTGAATTTAAATATGCCCTCCCTTAATTATGAAGATGGAGATAAAGAAGTTTCTTCAATATAATCCATCAGGAAGAAGAGCAGGCTTTGTTTTACTGAAATGTTGGGAGTTTTTTTGAATTATTCCTGAACCAAATAGCTATTTTTTAATAATCTCAAGCTTAGGTGCCAAAATGTCTTGTGGGAAGACACTTGATTCAGAGAGAGGTCTCCGCACACAGAATGTGTTTACCACAGGATGTTAGGGCAGGGCAGCAAAACGTGACCACCTGTTCACCCCCACACTGACCACATTTTTTGGTTTGTTTTTTATAGGTCCACTCTGTTTTGTTTCTTAGCATAGTTGTAGAACTTTCTTAAAGTTTATTTATTTTGAGAGAGAGAGAGTAAACAGGGAAAGGCAGAGAGAGACAGACACAGAGATAGAGACAGAGAGACAGAGGATCTGAAGTGGGCTTTATGCTGACAGCAGAGGGCCTGACCCTGGGCTCAAACTCACGAACTGTGAGATCATGATCTGAGCCAAAATTGGATGCTCAACTGACTAAGCCACCTAGGTGCGCC
Organism: Cryptoprocta ferox; assembly: GCA_028646485.1. NCBI lineage: Eukaryota > Metazoa > Chordata > Mammalia > Carnivora > Eupleridae > Cryptoprocta > Cryptoprocta ferox. The sequence continues at coordinate 768 of JAQQST010000395.1, forward strand.
AATAGTTGTAAAACTTTCTATGGCCTTGCTGTGTTCTATTTAAAAAATTTTTTTCTATTTCTACTGTAGTGAACCTCATCAGTCCATTCTTTAGATTTCTTCTCCTTTTCCTCTTTTTCTTGTGTTTAAAATCTTATTTCAAACATACATAAAAAAAAAACCCCTATTTTCATGCCATTGAAGAAACTCACAACTGCCTAAATTGTTTCAATTCTTAAAATGTAACAGTTTATATTGCAGGGTTTTCCATTGTTTGTTTTGAACTTTTTACTCCATTCAAATGATTTTTACCTTATCCTTAAATTTCACCTTTACTGTTTTAGTTTCTACCTTTCCTTTAGTACCTTGCCTTAATTTTCTTGTGTTTCTGTTTTCTTTTTGTCCTCTCTTTCTCTTCTCTCGCTCTCTTCCATTTTACTTGACCCAAAGATGCGAAGTTCCATGCTACCGCCAGGAGCTGTTGGAGGCCTCATTCTCTTTCCCACCACTGGCTCTGCAGCGTCCTCAGGCTTCCAGGGGATTTGCTCCTCCACCTCATGATGGCTTTTCAAAAATGTCAACTTGAGAATGAAATCTGGCTGTTTGCAACAACGTGGATGAACTTGGTGGTCGTTATAATGAAATAGGTAAAGTCAGACCCAGAAAGATAAATGCTGTATTGATTTCACTTACATGTGGTATTTAAAAAACAAACTCACAGACTCAGAGAATAGATTATTGGGAGTGGGGAGTGCAGGAAATGGGTGAAGAGGATCAAAAGGCAGAAGCTTCCAATTATAAAATGAGGAAGTCCAGGGGATGTAATGTACTGCGTGGGCACTGGGGTTAATAAAGCTGTGTTGCATCTTGGAGAGTTGCTATTAGTAGATCCTAAAATAAAAAATTTTTGTAAAGATGTTGATGAATGTTAAGGCTTATTGAGGTGATCATTTAACAAAACATAAAAAAATGAAATCACTACATAGTACATGGAAGAGTAATGTATAATGCTATATGTCCATTATACCTTAATAAAAAAACAAAACAGAAACAAAACCCCCACAACTTCACCTTGATATCCAATTTTACCACTGGCTATAATTCTACTTATGTGCCTGATATTCTTGATATTTCTGATTTTCTGGAACAGTAATTATTTTTTCTCAAATCTTCATACTCTCTGGTCTTAAACTAAGAAATACACATTTATGAGGCGCCTGGGTGGCTCAGTGGGTTGAGCGTCCCACTTCAGCTCAGGTCGTGATCTCACAGCTTGGCTTGTGAGTTCGAGTCCTGCATTGGGCTCTCTGCTGTCAGGGCAGAGCCTGCTTTGGATACTCTGTCCATGTCCCTCTCTGCATCTCCCCCGCTCACACTGTCTCTCTGTCTGAAAAGTAAAATAACATAAAAATAAAGAAATAAGCACTTACAATCAACTGTCTCCAACATACATGCTATTAAATTACAGACAAAGAAGGAAGAGATAAATGCTATGTGACAGCTCTGCCAGGTTGCACTAGAGACAAGGCATTTCAAGGCAGAAACCTGCCTATTGTCCTCGGTGAAGAGCAAAGTGGTGCTGAGCAGTGTCTGGACACTGGGAAGGAAGAACTGTGGTCTGCTTCTTCTGCCCTTACTGCCCAAATGGTTTCTCTTTTAGAGGGGCAGGAAAGAAGCTTACTTTCCAGGATCTCTTAAAGCTGTTCTTAAATTCCTGGCTCTTTTTATACAGTTTGGACAGAAGCAGAGTCACTTTTTTCTTTTTCTTGGAAGAGACAAGGGGTGCTTGGTGTCATTCTTAATGGTTACATTTTGGCAATATCAATCTTCCTGGAATGTCATTACCTGAGAAGTAGGAAGGCCATTTTCTTAACTCATGGACCTTGTTCCCAGGCAAGTTCCCACTGGGAGAAAGCCTGTGCTGGGCTTCTTTGTCTCCAGGGAAAGGTGAGCAGAGGGGTGATTGGGGTCTTTGAGGATCCAGGGTCAGCATTCGGGTTGTTTGTAGCAATACCGAAGACTGCACACACAGTCCTCATCCAGATCCCCATTTTCTGCGGGAGTTCTCTCCATGCAGTGAGTTCCCTATATTTCATAGCCTAACAGTGCCTCACATACAGAGGGTGCAGCAAGAAAAGCAAATCTCCACCGGTAGCCTGAGCAACCTGTCTGTCTTTTCCTCATGTGTGTGATGTATCCTAGTGACTTGATAGGAGAGCTTTTTCACAAAAAGGGCAATGTTTTCTACTTTTCATGTTCCTGCTGGTATCCAGCCATTACTCTATTTGCAAGCATACAGAATGTGACTGATCTTTCTTCAGCTTCCATATTTTGTAATGTTTTATTTCAGATTCTAAAAGTAGATAAGTAGGTGATGGTTGCACACTCATGTGAAAGCACTGCATGCCATTGAACTGTATGCTTACAAATGCTTAAAATGTGAAACTGGAAAGAGTAGGTGAATGGCATCTTTTGAAGTGTCTTGCATGGTAGACCAATGAACTGTTGTTCTGTAACAAGCCACCACGAACGGTCAGTGGCATACAAAATAAATATGCATTTTTCATGTGCCTTACGGTTCATCCCATCCAAGCTGGACTTACTCAAAGGCTTCTGCTGGTTATGTCTGGGCTGCTTTAGGCATTGGGTACTGGCTGGAGACTGGCTAATTAGGTATTAGGACCTAACGATGGACCTCAGGTCCATGTGGGTTTCTCATCTGCCAGACGCCAGGGCAGCGTGCCCTTCTCCCGGTGCTGCTGGAGGTGGCAGAGAATAAGCCCCCAGCACAAGCTGATCAGAAGCCTCTCCTTGGGCCACTTCTGCTAACATCCTGTTGATCAAAGCAAGTCCATGGGCGAGCCCAAAGTCAAGACTCAGGGTGGGTCACATGACCACAGTGGCTAAGAGGCACTGAACAGTGTATGGAAAAGAATATGGAAATGGGGAGGCGTGAAGATTGTGGGCCAAATGATGTAATCTACCACACATTGTGTGGAATATTAGTGATTGGGGTGACCAATCCTAAGAGAAGAAATACTTTATATAACTTTGTGATGCCCTCCCACAACGGTCAAGTTTTTAATCTGGCCTGTATTTTAATCTGGAATATCTATTTTCAGCAATTAGGATTGTAGTTGCACATTTCAGGGAGAGTGTAATTTGGTGACGTAGTCTTTTCTAATATTCTGTCCAGCTGACAAAGCTTGACCATGCTAGACTGAGCCCACACTTTCCATTCACTAAAGCACCTTCCATGCCTTTCCTCACGTCAGTGATTCTTCCATCCAGCTGCGCTTCTTGGTCACTTCCATCCGTCTGATTCCTACTCATCTTTACCCAAGACTCAGTTCATGACCCTTTTCCTCATGAAATCTTCCCTGAGCTTCATACTAAAAAAAATGTTTTTACCTACTTTGTTCATTCCTACTGCTCAGTGTATTTGGCATGCCACTTAGTGATGACTTACATACTGCTGGGTTCAAAGTCCTGCATATGTGTGATTCTTCTATGTCAAACCAGAATGCAACCTCCTTAAAGGAGAAGTTGCAAAAATCCTAGGTTTGCCGATTGGAAATCTGAGCTGTCATGCTGACTCTGCCATTGGCTAACTTGGCAAGCCATTTCAGTATGTGCCGATGCAGCACTATTGTTATGGGTGGTCTCTCAATGCAATGTGACTTAGCAGAAGCATAGAGAGAGACACAGTGAGGCAAAAAGTCACGTGAGGAGCCACAGAGGGAAGATGCCTTGTAAACAAAGAGGCAGAGATGAAAGTGATATGGCAATAAGCCAAGGAACATCTGGGAATACCAAAAGGTGGGAGAGGCAAGGAAGGATCTTCCCCTAGAGGTTTCAGAGGGAACGTGGCTCAGCCAACACCTTGATTTTAAGTTCTAGCCTCCAGAACTGTGACACAATAAATTATTGGAAGCCATCTATCTTGTGGTGCTGTATTATGCAGCCCTAGGAAAACCATACAGGCATCCTTCCACTGAGAGGTCAGGAACAAACGGTCTGTAATATAAGAGACTCTCTCATGGTACGTTCAATCTTTTTTCAATTCCCTAAAGCACCTCATGTAGCACAGTGTTAGAGGGTAAGTTCTCCATGTACTTATTGTATTGATTTATTAAAATGATGATTTTATATAGGGTATCTTTAGAACAGTGAAATTATTCTGTATGATACAGTAATGGAATATACAAGACACTATCCATTTGTCAGACGTCATAAAACTGTATACGAGAAAGAGTGAACCCTAATGTAAACTATTCCACACTAATGCATGCTATTGGTAATAGGGGAAAGTGTGGTGGGGAGAGGGAGTAGGTGGGGATTTTACTTTCTGAACAATTTGTCTGTAAATCTAAAACCCCTCTAAAAAAGGAAAATCTAAGAAGAATGACTATTTAATCTGCTCAGTGAGATTTGAACCCCCGCACCCCACCCCGACTAATCCCGAATTGAATTGTATCTCCATATAAGGGAAGGATGTAATTAAGTACAATATAGTTCCTCAACAGGGAAAACTGAACTTGCCCAAGGATTCTAGTAATTTCAAAGGTAAGTAATTATCACTAAAAGTAATAATAAATGTAGCTGTTCCTTTTATGACTAACTCTTGATTTTTTAGAGATGCCATTATATTTTTAATTTTTTGTTGTTATCTTAAATTGTTGAAAATGCATATTCCAGAGTAAGATCTGGTTTGCGTGAAAACCCTAACCATGGTGAGGAGGCACCGGAAAGTGATACGGCAGAATGTGGACAATGAGATAATGTGTACAGTAATGCTGCCATGTTTTCCCCAAAGGAAACAAAACCAAAGATCATTAGAGATTCTGATGATTGTTGTATCATTGGCAACCTTTTAAGAGTCACAATCAGGGCGCCTGGGTGGCTCAGTCGGTTGGGCGTCCGTCCGACTTCGGCTCAGGTCATGATCTTGAGGTTCGTGAGTCCAAGCCCCGTATCGGGCTCTGTGCTGACAGCTCAGAGCCTAGAGCCTGCTTCAGATTCTGTGTCTCCTTTTTTCTCTGCCCTTCTCCTGCTTACACTCTGTCTCTCTGTCTCTCAAAAATGAATAAACATTAAAAAAGAATTAAGAGTCACAATGATTTCATAATTTTTTGATTCATGAAGGCTACCCGTTAAGATAGAGAACAATTAGACTAATTTGTCTGTCCTATGCTAAAAGTGTGTGTCCTTCCTTCCTATAATTTCACATCCAGTAAGGTTGGTGGGCCTAGTTTTAGTATGGAAGGTTCTCATCCAAACTATCCTTGCTTGGATTTTTTTCCTCACTCTCTAAGTGAATCACACATCACTTTTGATTATTTGGGAGATTATGATACATGCAACACATGAAAGTTGACTTTTACTCTGTTAATCTAAGCTGCCTGATAGATAGCAGGGATGAATAACTTATAAGGAGGCAGAATGAAAAATGATATTTCACACTTGTTTCCATGTACAATGTTGCATAAATTTAACATAGTCATTGTAATATTACATAAAAATGATTCTAATGAAAATATTCCTTTGCGTTGATTAAATGTGAAAGCAAATTACATCTCTGAAGTCAATCTCAAGGAAATCATAATTATGTTCATGAAAATAGTATCAAAAAGACAATGTGCATGTGTTTTGTGCTACTCAGTTTCAGGCACTATATAGTGAATAAATTCTTAAAAGTGACACTTTCAACCCATAACCAGTAAAGAAATTGAATTAGAAATCAAAAATCTCCCATAAAATAGAAATAGAAGGGAAACTTCCAAACTCATTCTATGAAGCCAGAATTACCTTGATTCTAAAACCAGACAATGACCTCACTAGAAAGTAGAACTACAGACCAATTTCCCTGATGAACATGGATGCAAAAATCCTCAACAAGATACTAGCCAACCTGATCCAACAACACAGTACAAGAATTATTCACCATGATCAAGTGGGATTTATACCTGGGAAGCAAGGCTGGTTCAATATCCACAGAAAAATCAATGTGATACATTACACCAATACAAGAAAGGACAAGAACCATATGATCTTCTCAATAGATGCAGAGAAACTATTTGACATAATACAGCATCCTTTCATGAGGAAAACCCTCAAGAAAGTAGGGATAGAAAAATCATACCTCAATATCATAAAAGCCATATATGAAAGACCTACTGCTAATATTATCCTCAATGGTGAAAAACTGAGAGCTTTCCCCCTAAGGTCAGGAACATGACAGGGATGTCCACTCTTGCCACTGTTATTCAACACTATGTTTGAAATCCTAGTCTCAGCAATCAGACAACACAGAGGAATAAAAGGCATCCAAATCAGCAAGGAGGAAGTGAAACTTTCACTCTTTGCAGACAACATGATATTCTCTATGGGAAACCCAAAAGATTCCACCAAAAAACTGCTAGAACTGATCCAGGAATTCAGCACAGTTGCAGTATATAAAATCAATGCACAGAAATTGGTTGCATTCCTATACACTAATAATGAAGCAACAGAAAGAGAAATCAAGGAATAGGTCTCATTTACAATTGGACCAAAAACCACAAAATATGTAGGAATAAACCTAACCAAAGAGGTGAAAAATCTATACACTGAAAACTATAAAAGCTTATGAAAACAATTGAAGAACTCACACACACACACACACACACACACACACAAAACATTCCATGCTCATGGTTCAGACGAACAAATATTATTAAAATCATGATACTACCCAAAGCAATCTACATATTCAATGCGATCCCCATCAAAATAACACCAGCACTCTTGACAGAGCTAGAACAAAAAATCCTAAATATTATATGGAACCAGAAAAGACCCTGAAGCCAAAGGGATCCTGAAAAAGAAAACCACAGCTTCAGGCATCACAATCCTGGCCTTCAAGATGTATTACAAAGCTGTAATCATCAAGACAGTATGATACTGTCACAAAAACAGACAATTAGATAAATGGAACAGAATAGAGAACCGAGAAATGGATCCACAAACATATGGCAAACTAAACTTTGACAAAGGAGAAAAGAATATCTAATGGAATAAACACAGTCTCTTCAGCAAGTGGTGCTAGGAAAACTGGACAGCGACATGCAGAGGAATGAACCTGGACCACTTTCTTACACCAGACACAAAAAGATACTCAAAATCGAGGACTTCTTAGTTGACATGTACACTAAAATCAGCTCTCGAGATACTCAAAATCGAGGACTTCTTAGTTGACATGTACACTAAAATCATCTCTCGAGAAATATTAAAAGGGACTCTTTGGGTGGATAGGAGAGACTAAAATTGGCAGTAGAGAGGTAGGATACACAAGAGCAGTAAAAGTGAGTATTGTAGTAAAAAAACAGTCAAGGAACTGACACAAAAACGATATAAAATATAATACCACCTTCCTTAAAAGTGGGGAGGAAAGGAGAAAGGAATGAGTTCAAACTTAATGCACCATCAACTTAATATAGACTGCTATGTGCCAAAGAGGTCGTATACAAATACAATGGAAACCTATTTCAAAAGCGACGAATAAATATTGAAGGAATAGGAAGAAATCCAAATATATCACTAAAAATTATCAAAACATGAAAGAGAGAAAGATGAGAAAGGATCAGAGAAAAGCTCCAGAAACAACCATGAAAGAAGTATTGAAATGGCAATAAATACATATATGCCAATAAATACCTTAAAAGTAAATGGACTAAATGCTCCAATCAAAAGACACAGGGTGGAGGCACCTGGGTTCTGCCTTCCTCAACTGACCATGGGAGAAGAAAGAGGCACAAACAAGTCAGCTGCAAGAGAAAGGGAGCAGGGGACGACAGCTCAGAGTGACTGTCCCCCAAAACAACTTCGCATTCCCATACTCATTGGAGAAGTGATAGTCGATCATTAAAAGACTTCAAGACTGTTTCGGTGTTCAGAGAGTGATTTAATGAGAAAAACAGAACTTGCTTATGCATGTATTTTATGGTTGACCAGGCATAATCAATGAGTCTTATCAGATCCAATGGTCTCTGAGGAAGCAGAGAAGTAAACACAGAAGAAGCAGGTGGCGCCCACCCTGAGCAGGCCGGGCGTTCCCAGGGGGTTGACTCCCGTGTTATAAATCAGCCGCTTTCCCAGAGAGACATTAAAGTGTGTATTTTTTTATAGCTATGTTAATCATTTATTAATCATTATATAGTTTTGTGTACTTTTTTTCTCCGAAGCTATATTTTAAGTGTCACATTGTTCTGAGGGGTCGTCACACCTGGGTGGGTCTGTTGGTTCAGTGTCTGACTGTAGATATCGCTTGGCTGAGGTCAAGATCTTGCTGTGGTCAGATTGAGTCCAGTGTCGGGCTTTGTGCTGAACGGGGAGCCTGCTTAAGATTTTTGTCTCTGTCTCTGCCCATCCCCTTCTTACCTGCCTGATGCTCATGCTCTCTTTCAAAATAAGCAAATAAACAGCAACACCAAAAAGAAATAGGGTGACAGAGTAGATAAAAAAAAAACCCATCTATATGCTGTCTATAAGAGACTCATTGTAGATCTAAAGACAGCTGCAGATTAAAATGAGAGGATACAGAAGTATCTATCATGCACATGGATGTCAAAAGAAAGCAACAGTAGCAATACTTATGTCAGACAAAATAGACTTTAAAGCACAAATTGCAACAAAAGACAAAGAAGGACTGTATAAAATAATGAAGGAGACAATCCCACAAGAAAATATAACAATTGTAAATATTTATGTACCCAACATGAGAGCACCCAAATACATAAAACTGCTAGTAACTAACATAAAGGAAGTAATTGATAGTAATACAAGAATAGTAGGAAACTTTAACACCCCACTGACATCAACGGACAGATCATCTAAACAGAAAATTAACAAGGAAACAATGGCTTTGAATAGACTGGAATAGATGGATTTAACAGATATATTCAGAACATTCCATCCTAAAACAGCAGAATAGACAGTCTTTTCAAGTGAACATGGAGCATTCTCCAGAATACATCACGTCAGGCCACAAAACAAACCCCGACAAATTTGAGAAGACTGAAATAATCTTTTCTGACCATGACACAAGGAAACTAGAAGTGAACCCCATGACAAAATCTGGAAAGACCACAAGTACACGGAGGGTAAACATGATGGTACTAAACAATGAATGGGTCTACCAGGAAATAAAAGAGGAAATGAAAAAGTACATGGAAACAAATGAAGAGGAAAACACAATGGTGGAAAACCTCTGAAATGAAGTAATCCATAAATGAAGTAACAGCTCTACTATCTTTGTTGATGTATTTTTCAATAGAAGATGTTAGCGTCTACCCCTGTGGTAAACACCTATTGAACTAGATATAGACTCCACTCTTCCTGCAGAGGCACTGATATAGCAATATTTACCTCTCTGTCCTATTTTTCCCAATGTGTAAAGTCTTATTTGCTGGTAAGGAATCTAAAAAAGGCTCTTACCTCTTAGGCCACCACATGATTATTTTGTACCCTGCTTTTGTTCCATGCACAGAGCAGTTTGAAAAGAAATAAAATACTTCAAAGACATTATCATCCTTGAAAATATTAAGACATGGAAGAAAATTCGACTCAGAAATCCTTTGAAGTATATAAAAAGGAATGATAAAGACACAGTAAAAAGTCAAGTTCTACTCTATCAGACAGCAAATATCAATTCCATAGCACTAAAGTGGTGTATCGACAAGAAAACATAAAATTTTGCATATATTGTGCTTTGATTTTCTTTCTGTCCTCAAATCTGGTACCAGCAGAATAATTTATCTCCTGTAACACATAGCTTGTGAGCTAATGAATAATCAAACAGGAGAAGTTTTCTGGTCCGAGATAACAAAAAGCAAATGGTTTTTACAGTTAGTTATGTTACAGAGGTGGGGGGGGGGGAGAAATAGTTCTGCTGCTTGCAAAACACCCATTGTATTGCTTTTTATAGGAAAACAAATTTTTAAAAAAGAAATTCACAGGGAAAGTTTTTTTTTTTTAAAGTCTAAACAGATAAATAGGGCACAGGGAGGGAACCAGAGGTGTGTGTCAGCAGAAAGCTGGCCCAGCCCCAGGACTCTTGGATAATGGGAAAGATGCTGTTACTTGAGCTGGGAGGACAGAGCTGCCTTTGGCAAGCTGTGACCACAGACATAGAGTGTGTGGAAAGATCGGGGACATGGTGACAATGCCATGAATGCTGAGTGGGAGTGCTCCACAAAGATTGATAAAGAATTCTCTCTAGTTCGCTGCTGCACTACCATCAGAGAAATTGACAAATGTCATCTATAAAGTAGAAGGAAGGAGTGAAGAAGTAGGCTTGGGTATAGGCTTTTAAGCTGACACAGAGGAAGTGACACAGAAACACGTGGCATTCCATGTGAACACATTTCAAGGAGTACTGTTAGGTCAGCTTTGTGGATGTCTTTAAAACCAGATGGAAGAGTTCATACTTGGCATCACCAAGTGGTGAAAAGCAAAAATTATTGATTGAGCTCTGCAGCATATATTGAAAAAAATCACACTTCCAATACACTTTAGAGGTAAACCAGAATAGTTGCCATGTATAGACTGCCGTGTTAGGAATTAAGAAGTAAAAAGTTATGAAATCATCTTATACATGTACATTCTTGTAAAGAGGCAATGAACATCAATAAATTCTCTAGCCAACAAACCCATCTCATGTTTCAGTTCAGCAGGTAAAAGCTAACCAAAGTGAGACTGTAGACTGTGTAACTTTTCTCGAGGCCTCTGTTTGTCATTTGTCACTTGGTCCACCTAAAGACAAGATCAAGAGTCCTAAGCCCCTCCAACTGAGCCCTAATGATTCTAATTCCTCTGCCTGTCCGCCTACCACATTAAAGATAAGTACAAGCACTTGTTTTTCTTTTAAGTTTGTTTGTTTGTTTGCTTATGATACTACATTTCCATAAAATTTCCAGGAAAAGTCTTTCAGTCAATAGGAGTAGCTATTGGATCAGGCTCTAAAGGAAACGGTGGTGGAGGTTCAACCAGTTAGCATGAAACTTGGAGATCAAGTTCTTTTACCAGAAAATGGAGGCATCAAGGAAGGTCTAGATAACAGAGATTATTTCTTACTTAGAGATGGTGACATTCTTGGAAAGTATGTAGACTGAAATAAATCATTATTTAAATGGCATTCAGTGAAGCTGCCAAATCCACTAAGGTTGTGAAAGCATGTATCACATAAATAATTTCCATGTCTCTCCTTTATGAAAAGCTGATGATATTCAAAGTACTGAATTAAAAACAAAAGAAGAAACCAGAAAAAGAATGGGTCAGTTTTCTGCCAGGGGTTTTGGCAGGTTTGGGTTCGAGGTGGGGTTAGAGAGGAATGCTGAATAGGTGGAGTATAGAGGATTTTTAAGGAAGCACAAGTATTCAAAATGATACTAGAAGGGTAAGAGTCCTTTATAAAAATCCATCTAATGGACAACATCAAGAGTGAAACCAAGTGTCAACTCTGAACCCTGGATGCGTGATAATGATGATGATGGTGCCAGAATATGAATTATTCCACTGTCATCAGGACACTGGCTGTGGCAGAGAATGTTGATAGGCCTAGAGGCTTTGGAAGTCTGACAGCAGATCTATAGCAAGCCTGCCAGGGCCTGGTTGCTAGCTGCCTCCCTGCCTACGTGTTTTGCCTGTGGGTGTCTGATTACCATCTTCTACTTTGATGGGGTACATAGTCCATCTTTACTGCCTTAAAGGCTTTTGCACATTTACCAAAATTTGATCGGGCTTCGCTATATCTCTCAGAGTTCCTGTACTGTTAAGTTGGTCAATGCATCTCTGTAAGGGGCAATATCACAGTCTCTACTGCACTATGCCCAAGTTTTGTTTTCTTTTCATTTGTCTTGTTTGATACTACCTGAAATTAGTGAGTTCCTTTGCCTGTCCCCATATTATTCTAAAGATAAACACCAGGAATATACTATTTGATTTATTCATTATTTGTGTGTTTAATTTCTACACTCGACATGGGCTCATACTCAATCCCACTGATATTAAGAGTCAAAGGATCCAAAGAATGAGATAGACAAGGGCACCAAATGTCTGTATTTTAAAAACAAAGTTTTTCAACTGGAAAATGAGGTTCTACAGCTCAGTAATCTTTTCCACTTACTATCATAGAAAAGTTGATTTTCAATTTTAACCTTATCTGAACCACACATCTTTTAGACTCCCAATGTACTTTAATTACCGTTCTTTACACACACCCTCCCCTCCCGCCCGCCTGGCCGGGCCGCCTCGTGCGAATGCTTCCCGTGGAAGGGTTCTATCGCCTTGTCCGCCAAACAAACGAACGCACCCGAACCGCACTCCCAGATACCCACCCCACGCCACCCGACGCCAGAACCCAGAAACCTGCAGCCAGGGAGCGGGTCTCCCTGTGCCTCCGTCTACTTTATGAGAGGGTCACTGTCTTAGAGAACCCCGAAGCTCGTTAAAGAATCTACTTTATGAGAGGGTCACTGTCTTAGAGAACCTGCCGCTGCTGCGGTCTCCCTTTCGCGCTCACGATGACAACCGCGCGCTCCGCGCGAGCCGGAGACGGCACGCTGACGTGACCGGGTGGTCGCGCTGTCGCGCTGTCGCGCTGTCGCTTATTCAAAGTGACCCTCTACACCAAAGCGTCCATAAACATGGTCTCCGGGAACCTGGGACGTTCCCGTGCCTC
>JAQQST010000396.1:0-17769 GCA_028646485.1 Cryptoprocta ferox
CACAGAATGGCTTGGCTGGACGATTAAGGATGCTACGGCACTTCCTGATGCACAGAGCTGTTCATGCCTTGGCACCTGACCCAGACCCTCTTGTGGTGGTGACATGCACCCACCTCCGATGCCTGTGTGCCATTCTCAATGACTGGGATGAAGCCCAAGAGTATGATTGCAGTCAACCTAACCCTAACAAACATTTCAGCATAACTCTGAATATGATGAATAAGCCTGACACTCACCTTAACACTTGCCCTCAACACAAACACCCAGGTAGAGCTCTACACTGCCTGTGAGTAGGACCCTACCACTTCCCGGGCCCAAATCCTAACACAAGCATTGGTGCTGCTTCTAATTTGGTCAGATTCCTATACATGAGGAAACATACCATTTGGGACAATGAGCTTCACAATATTATTCAGTCAGGAACACAGAAGGAATCCATGCCTGTTGCCAAATTAGGATGGAGCTAAAGGGTGTGATTCAGATTGAAAATTTCTCTGGACAGCACACAATCAACCCAATCCCTGAACCTGAACCCTAAGGCTGACCTTCATCCTAACCCTTGCCCTCCAATCAGCCCTCCAGTTATAGCACTATAATGTCATTGTAGGCCCCTAATATCTCCTGTGCTCTAACCCCAGCAATGGATGGGGCTCTCCCAGGGCCCACATTCTAAGTCTGAGGAAGCAATGGATTTTGTAAACAGGACAGATTCAGGTTGACCTAGCAAGAACACAGTAGGAGAAACTGCCCTTTCACCTGACCAGGATTGAGGCTGACAGTATGATTTTGTGTGAAAACCTGACCCACACCATCCTTGTAGCTCTTGAAGATGAAACTTATACCTGACCATTACTATAACAGTCACCTTCAACTGAATCCTTTGGAGAGGGCTTGGAACTGCTAGCAGATAGGCCTCTACCATCTCCCGGGCCCCAACCCTCATCCTAGCCGTGGCTCTCTCCCTACCAAAGCCCAAATCCCAGGGCTAAGGAAACAACAGAGTTGGGACACAAGACTGATGCAAGATGCTCAGCCAGAAACAAAGGAGGAACAGTGTTGTTTGCAATGACTGGGATGCAACCAAAAAGTAGGATTCTGAGCAAAAACCTAACCCTAGACCACACAATCAGCGTAGCCCTTGCACCTGAAGTCAAACCCTGATGCACACCCTGAATTTCACCCTCAGATCAGCCCTTTGTGGATGTTCCACACTGCTGGTGAATTGAATCCTACCATCTGCCGGGCCCTCTCCTTACCCTAGTTATGACTCTGTCACTACCTACACCAAATCCCAGGTCTGACCAAACAAGGAATTTGGGATGCCAGACTGACAAAAGATTACTCATACAGGAACACAATAGGAAGTTGTGCCATTTGTAACAACCAGGATGGAGTTCGAGCATATGATTGTGGGCAAAAACCCAACTTTAACCCATACCATTGGCCTAGCCCTAAACACGAACATGAGCCTGACCTTCACCCTAACACTCGCCCTCAACTCAGCCCATTGGGGAGTGCTCCACACCACTGACAGCCTGATCACTACCATCTAGAGGCCCTTAACACTAACCCTAGACATGGTTCTGGCCCCAACATGGCTTGAATCTCAGGTCAGAGGTAACAGCAGATTTGGGGAACATGGCTCATCAAGATTGCTCAGCCTCAGAGAGAGAGGAGTTAAGATGGTAGGAAAGTAGGGGGACCCTGGACCTTTCTCATCCCTCAAACACAGCTGTATTGAGGTCAGATTACTTGGAACACCCAGGAAATCAGTCTGTGAAGTGGCAGAAGGATCTCCACAGTTGGAGAGAGACAGCTTGGGAGGTGGGAGGTGCATGGATGTGAATTGTGGGAGAGAAAAAGAGCTGCACCGCGGTATGGAGGGAACCCTTTCCGTGGGGAGAAAAATGGAGAGAAGGAGAGAGGGGTTGAGATAGTGTGTCATTGAGTTAGCACAAGAGGAAAACCTCTCTGGACCATGGGTAGGAACCAAGAAGTACTGAATGTCCTAGTTATTTTTTGCAAACAGCTTTTGGAGCTCTGACTCTGAAATTTTGGAAAGGCACAACTTTTTACGGAAGTGAGCTGTGGCGCCTGCTCCTTGGGGGAAGGGAGCTGCATAGCATGGTGAAGCAATCTCTGGGGTGCACTGGGCGAGAACAGTCCCCTTCCTGGGATCCATTTGGAAGAGGGCTTATTGCCTTCCCAAAGACAAAAGACTCTGCAGGTGCCAGCCAAAGGCCTTTCATCAGCAAAGTGGAGAGGCTCTATTCCAGAGAAGGGGAGCAGATCCATGCCATGCTAGGTCCTTTAAGACTTTGTGTTTTGAATCCCAGACATAGGCAAAGAAGAAATGCAAGACAGTTTGGCACAGGGTGAGCTGACATCCCTTGCTATTCTGTGAGGACTGCCAAACAGTGGGGGTGAGATCCCCAGTCTGGGGATGAGACATTGTGGTGGTACCACTTTTCCACCCAACACCAACATGGTGGGACTTCAGAGAGTAATACAGTGACCCCCAGCGGGGGTGGGACCCACTTACACCAAACCCTGCCCCTCTGTTTGGCAACTGCTTATTTACTGAAGCAAGACTGACTGAGTCAAAACAGCTGGCCTCTCCTCCAGAAGACCAGCACAGCACCAATAGACAACTCCTTTTTCCTTCTTTTCTCTTTCTTATTTTTTTCTTTTGGAATCAGGCTCATAGTTCCCTATTTTTTTAAAGTTCCTTTTCTACCTTTTTTCTTTTTCAATAAAACTTTTTAATTTATTACTTTTTCCACCTTTTTTCTTTTCTTCTGCTCGTTCTAAAAAATTGTACTTTTTTCTTTTTTTTTTGAAGTTAGCCTTAGTTTTTTGATACTTTGGTTTCTTTTTTCAATTTCCTTTTCTCATTTTGGGGGGATCATACTTCCCCTCCTCCCTTTTACCAGGGCTACTTTGAAAAACATATCAAAGCACGCCTAAAGGTACAAACACTCCATCACTGCAAACAAAGAAGAGCTCTGCAGAGGTGCAGAGGACTGACAAGTGGGAAAGAGCAGCCAAAACAGAAGAGCAGAGAACACACATCATACACCAGAAACTTTCGGGAGTTCCAGGCCTTGGACGGTGTATATCCGCTTTTTAATACAGTAGAACCCTCAGGTGCAAGGAACATAACAATATTTTAAACCATGCAAAAGCCAGAAACTTAGCCAAAATGACAAGATGGAGGAATTCTCAAAAGAAAGGTCAAGAAGAAATCACATTCAGGGACTTGCTCCTACAGATGTAAGCAATATATCTGATCAAGAATTTATAAAAACAGTCATAAGACTACTAGCTGGGTTTGAAAAAAGCATAGAAGACATCAGAGAAGCCCTCACTGCAGAAATCAAAGACCTAAGAACTAGTCAGGATGAATTAAAAATTGCTATAGCTTGAGATGCCAAATAAACTAGATACAGTTACAGCAAAGAAGCAGAGGTGAGAATAGGTGAAATAGAAATAAAATTATGTAAAATAGCGAAGCATAAAAAAAGAGAAAGGAAATTACTAGAATGGATCCTTAGAGATCTAAGTGATTCCATCAAACAAAATGATATTCGTATTATAGGAGTCCCTGGAGAAGAAGAGTGAGAAAAAGGGGAAGAAGGTTTATTTGAACAAATTATAGCTGAGAACTTCCCTTATCTAGGGAAGGAAACAGGCATCCAAGTCCAAAAGGCACAGAGAACTCCCTTCAAAAGCAACAAAAATGGGAAGCAACAAAAATGGGCCAACACCATGACATATCATAGTGAAACTTGCAAACTACAAGGATAAAGAGAGAATTCTAAAAGTAGCTAGGGACAAAAGGTCCTTAACCTACAAGGGTAGACAAATAAGGTTAGTAGCAGAACTGTCCACTGAAACTTGGCAGGTCAGAAAGGACTGACAGGAAATATTCCATGTGCTGAATAGGAAAAATATGCAGCCAAAAATCCTTTATCCAGCAAGGCTGTCATTCAGAATAGGAGAGATAAAGACTTTCCCTAAGGAAAACTAAAGGAGTTCATGACTACTAAGCCAGCCCTGTAAGAAATTTTAAGAGGGAGTCTGAGGGGAGAAAAAAAAGAAGACCAAAACAGCAAAGACTACAAAGGATCAGAGAACATGACCAGAAACACCAAATCTACAGATAACATAATGGCATTAAATTCATGTTTCAATAATAACTCTGAATGTAAATGGATAAATGCCCCAGTCAAAGGAAATAGGGTATCATAATGGATTAAAAAACAAAATCCATCTATATATTGCCCTCAAGACACTCATTTTAGACCTAAAGACACTTGCAGATGGAAAGTGAGGGGATGGAGAACCATATATCATGCTAATGGAGGTCAAAAGAAAGCCAGAGTAGTCATACGTATATCAGACAAACCAGTTTATAAAGATTCTTTGTCTCTTGTTAAAAGAAGGACATTATATCATAATTAAGGAGTCTACCCATCAAGAAGATCTAACAATTGTGAATATGCCCCCAACTTGGAAACACCCAAATATATAGATCAATTAATCACAAACATAAAGAAACTCATTGATAATAATGCCATAATAGTAGGGGACTTTAATAATCCAGTTACAGCAATGGACAGATCATCTAACAGAAGACCAACATAGAACCAATGGCTTTAAATGACACAGATGGACTTAACTGATATATTCAGAATATTTCATACTAAATCAGTAGAGTACACATTCTTCTCCAGTGCACAGAGAACATTCCCAAAATGGATCACATACTGGGTCAAAAATCATCCCTCAACAGGTACAAAAAGATCAAGATCATACCATGCATATTTTCAGATCACAACGCTTGATACTTAAAACCAACCACAAGAAAAACATTTGGAGAGCCCCCAAATGCACAGAGGCAAAGAACATCCTACTAAAGAATGAATAGGTTAACCAGGAGATTAAAGAAGAAATTTTTAAAAACTGGAAGGAAATTAAAATGAAAACACAAGAAGATGTGGTTTATATATACAATGGAATACTACATGGAAATGAGAAAGAATGAAATCTGGCCATTCATAGCAAAGTGGTTGGAACTCGAGGGTGTCATGCTAAGTGAAATAAGTCAGGCAGAGAAGGACAGATACCATATGTTTTCACTCATAAGTGGAACAAGAGAAACTTAACAGAGGACCATGGGGAGGGGGAGGGAGAAAATAGTTGGGGAGAGGGAGGGAGGCAAATCATGAGAGACTCTTGAATACTGAAAACAAACTGAGGGCTGAAGTGGGAGGGGGAAAGGGGAAGGGAGTGATGGGCATGGAGAAGGGCACTTGTGGGGATGAGCACTGGGTGTTATATGGAAACAAACTCGACAAATATGCTAAAAAGAAATTTTTTAAATTAAAAATAAAAATAAAAATAAATAAACATTAAAAAAAAACAGGAGTCAAAAACCTTTGATATGCAGCAAAATCCCTCCTAAAAGAAGAGTACATTGCCATTCAGGACTATCTCAAGGAGAAAGACAGGTCCCAAATATGCAGTGTAACCATACAACTAAAAGAGCTATAAAAGCAGCAGCAAATAAATCCCAAGACCAGGAGAAGGAAAATAATTAAGATTAGAGCAGAATTAAACGACATAGAAACAAAGAAACACACAAAAAGCAGTAGAATAGATCAATGAAGCTAAAAGCTGGGTTGTTTTTAAAGAATAAGCAAAATTAATAATCCCCTAGCTAGACTTCCCGAAAAGAAACAAAAAACCTCTTTTTGTCCAAATAGACAAAATCACGAATGATAAAGAAGAGATCACAAACAACACCACAAAAATACAATTATAAGAGAATACTATGAAAAATTATATGCCAACCTACTGGACAATCTGGACGAAATAGAGAAATTCCTAGACACTCACACACACTTGAACAGGAAGAAAGAAAATTTGAACAGGACCGTAACCAGCAAAGAAATTGAATCAGTTACCCAAAATCTCCCCTAAATAAGATGGCTTCCCAGGTGAATTCTATCAAATATTTAAATAAGAGTTAATACCTATTCTCCTCAAAATTTCCAAAAAAATAGAAATGAAAGGAAAGCTTTCAAACTCGTTCTATGAAGCCAGCATTATCTTGATTCTAACAGCAGACATAGACCCCACTAAAAAAAGAATTAAAGGCGAATGTCCCTGGTGAACCTGGATGCAAATATTCTCAACAAGATACTAGAAAATCAAATTCAACAGAACACTAAAAGAATCATTCGCCATGATTAGGTGGGCTTTATTCCTGGGCTGCAGGGTTGGTGCAATATTTGCAAATCAATCCATGTGAACCACCATATTAATAAAAGAAAAAAGAATGAGAACCATATGATCCTTTCAATAGATGCAGAAAAGGCATTTGACAAAATACAGTATCCTTTCTTGATAAAAAACCCTCAAGAAAGTAGGGAAAGGTGGGACATACCTCAAAGACATAAAAGCCATATATGAAAGTCCCACAGATAATGTAATCATCAATGGGGAAACACAGAGCATTCCCCTTAAGTCAGGAACATGGTAGAGATCTCCACTCTCACTGCTCTTGTTCAACATTGTATTGTAAGTCCTACCCTCAACAACCAGACAACAAAATAAATAAAAGGCATACAAATTGGCAATGAATAAGTCAAACATTCACTCTTCTCAGATGACATGATATTGTATGTGGAAAACCCAAGACTTGACCAAAAATATTGCTAGAACTGATACACATGAATTCAGCAAAGTCGCAGTGTATAAAATCAACATTCAGAAATTGGTTGCATTCTTATACACCAATAATGAAGCAACAGAAAGAGAAACCAAGGAATCAATCCCATTTATGATTGCATCAAAAACCATAAGATACTTAGGAATAAAAAGATCTGTATGCTGCAAACTAGAGAAAGCTTGTGAAATAAATTGTAGAAGTCACCAAAAAAAAAAAAAAAAAGGAAAAACATTCCATGCTCATGGATTGAAAGAAAAAATCTTGTTAAAACATCTATATTCCCCAAAGCAATCTACACATTCAAGGGAATCCTGATCAAAATAAAACCAGCATTCTTCACAGACCCAGAACAATTTTCAATCCTGTATGGAACCAAGAAAGACCTCGAATAACCAAAGTAATGTTCAAAAAGAAATCCAAAGCTGGAGGCATCGCATTTCAGGACTTTAAGATGTAATTATACAGACAGTGTGGTGCTGGCACAAAAGTAGACAAATAGGTTAATGGAACAGAATAGAGAACCCAGAAATGGACCCACAAACATATGGCCAAGCAACTTTGATAAAGCAGGCAAGAATATCCAATAGAAAAAAGACAGTCTCTTCAACAAATGCTGCTGAGAAAACGACAGCGTCATGCGAAAGAATGAAGCTGGACCACTTGCTTACACCATACACAAATATCAACTCAAAATGGATGAAAGACCTAAATATAAGACAGGAAACTATCAAAATCCTGGAAGAAAAAGCAGGCAGCCACCTCTTTGACCTCAGCTGCCACAACTTCTTACTAGACATGTCTCTGTATGTAAGGGAAACAAAAGCAAAAGGAAACTATCAGAAAGCTTCTGTTTAGAGAAGGAAACAATCAACAAAACTAAAAGGAAACAAAGGGAATGGGAGCAGATAGTTGCAAATGACATATCGGATAAAGGGTTAGTGTCCAAAATCTATAAGGAACTTATAAAACTCAACACCCAAAAAACAAATAATCCAATGAAGAAATGTGCAAAAGACATGAATAGACACTATTCCATAGAACACATCCACATGGCTCACAGACACATGAAAGTATCATCACTCCTCATGAGAGAAACAAAAATCAAAACCACAATGAGATACCACCTCACACCTGCAAGAATAGCTAAAATGAACAACTCAGGAAACAACAAATGTTGGTGTGGGTGTGGAGAAACAGGAACACTTTTGCACTGCTGGTGGAAATGCAAACTGGTGCAGCCACTCTGGAGAACAGTATGGAGGTTCCTCAAAAAATTAAAATAGAATTACACTACGACCCAGCAATTGCACTACTAGGAATTTATCCAAAGGATACAAAAGTGCTGATTCGAAGGGGCACATGCACCCCAGTGTTTATAGCACGGCTATCAACAATAGCCGAATTATGGAAGGAGCCCAAATGTCCATCGTCTGATGAATGGATAAAGAAGATGTGGTGTATCTATACAATGGGATAGTACTTGGCGATGAAAAAGAATGAAATCTTGCCACTTACAACAATGTGGATGAACCAGAGTATATTATGCTAAGTGAATTAAGTCAGTCAGAGAAACACAAATATCACTTGATTTCACTCATGTGGAATTTAAAAACACAACAAATGAACCTAGGAAAGGAGAAGCAAAAATAAAATAAAAACAGAGAGAGACAAACCATAAGAGACACGTTAATTAAGAGAACAAACTGCATTTAAATTTTTTTAAAGGGAGGGGGCGGCGCCTGCGTGGCTCACTTGGTTAAGCGTCTGAGTTCAGCTCAGGCCATGATCTCATGGTTCGTGAGTTTGAGCCCCGTGTGGGGCTCCATGCTGACAACTTAGAACCTGGAACCTGCTTCGGATTCTCTCTCTCTGTGTTTCTGTCTCTCTCTCTGCCCCTCCCCTGCTGGTGCTCTGTCTCTCTCTCTCAAAAATAAACATTAAATTTTTTTTAAAAAGGGAACAAACTGAGGGTTGATGGAAGGGAGGTGGGTGGGAGGTAGGATAAATGGGTGATGGGCATTAAAGAGGGCACTGTTGGGATAAGCACTGGGTGTTATATATAAGCGATGAATATTGGGTTTTTTCTCCTGAAATCATACTACACTGTATGTTAACTAACTTGAATTTAAATAAATTTAAATTTTTAATATAAAACATTTAATAAAATAATAATAAATAAAAGAACAGAACACACTGACGTATTTCAGAATGGTTCCATTTCCCCTCCCTGTGCTGGCAGCATGAGGGGATTTTTCTCTCAACCTCTCTAGGAGAATTTGGTGGAGCTCTTGGAGGTAAAACTCACAAAAGTGTGAGCACACTTCCCTAAGACTGCCCCTCCTTGAGTTATTAAGTCTCAGACTTGTCCTCATGGAACCTCCAACAGTTTATCTATTACACTTTGGGTTTTCCTGCCCCAGCTGTAATTCCAGAGGTTTCTGCTATTGTATGTCATGAGTCTCTGTATTTGCCTATCCATCTCTGCAGTTTTGGGAGCAGCAGTTTGCCCTGTTACCTCAATTCTATGATGAATTTAGAGAATCTGTTGATTTTCAGTTTGTTCAGCTTTGTACTTATTGTTAGCACAGAGTGATGACTTCCAAGTCCCTTACATGTGGAATTGAAAACCAGAAGTCTCAGTGCAACTTTATAGACTCATGAACTTGAAGCCTACACAAGCAACTCTGCCAACATCCAACATCTTTGATTTTTGAAGCACACTGCTTTTATTTTGGACTCAATTATGTCTAAAGTCACTAGCTGCTTTGTAAACTTTGGAATTTGGGACACAGAACCAATGCAAGATTACTCGGCCAGGAACATGGTAGGAATAGATACCATTTGCAATGACTATGATGGAGTGAGAGAGTAGGATTCATAGGGCAACCCTAACCTAACCCACACCAACAGGTAAACCCTGAATGTGAACCTTAAGCCTGACCTTCACACTGACCATTGCCCTCAACTCAGCCCTCTGTGGAGGGTTCCACACTGCTGGCAGATAGACCACTGTTATCTGCCAGGCACTGACCCTAATTCTAGTCATGACTCTGTCCTTGCCTGGGCCCTAATCCCTGGAAATTGTGCCATGGGGACCGGGTGATGTTACTGGTGGCCTGTCCACCAGTACTTTGAAGCATTACACAAAGGGCTGAGTTGGGGGCAAGTGTTAGGATATGGGTCAGGAATATGGATCATGTTCAGGACTAGGCTGATGATATGGGTTAGGATTAGGTGTTTGCCCACAATCCTACACTTGAATTCCATCCCAGTCATTGCAAATGTCACAACTTTCTTTTCCATTCCAGGCTGAGTAATCTTGCATCAGTCATCTGTCCCAAATGTGTTGTGTCTTCAGAACTAGCATTCATGCCCAATTAGGGTCAGAGCCATGGCTAGAGTTACAATTAGGGTGAGGAAAATGTTAAAGGCCTATATGATGGCAGTTAAAGATATACAGGGAGGGCTCATTTAAAGAGTGTCAGTGTGAGGGTCAGCCTTAGGGTTGACTTTAGAGGTAGGCTGATGATGTGGCGTGGCATTAGATTTTCACTCAGAATCATACTCTCTGGTTCCATGCGGTCTTTGCAAATGTCACCATTTTGTCTTACAGGCCTGGCTGAGCAATGTTGCATCAGTCATGTGTCTCATATCCATTGTTTCCTTAGTCCTGGTATTCTGGCTTAGGTAGGGACAGAGTCATGGCTAGGGTTAGCATTAGGGACCAGGAGATGGTAGAGACCACTTTTCCAGTAGTGCAGAGCACTCCCCAAAGGGCTGAGTT
The DNA here is from genome assembly GCA_028646485.1 of Cryptoprocta ferox. Classification (NCBI taxonomy): domain Eukaryota; kingdom Metazoa; phylum Chordata; class Mammalia; order Carnivora; family Eupleridae; genus Cryptoprocta; species Cryptoprocta ferox. The sequence continues at coordinate 10,521 of JAQQST010000396.1, forward strand.
GAGGACGAGTGCTAGGTGAGGGTGAGGCTTATGGAATGTGTTTTCTAGGCATCTTGGGTGATGGCGAGGGTTAGGATTGATTTTAGCCCACAATCCTACACTCAAGCTCCATCCCGGTCATTGCAAAGAGCACAAATGCTTTTTCTATTCCTGGCTGGGTAATCTTGCATAAGTCTTGTATCTCAACTTTATTTTTGGTGAGACTTGGGATTCAGGCCCGGTTAGGGACAGAGTCACAACTAGGGTTAGGGTTAGGACCTGGCAGTTTGTAGGGGTCAATTGGCCAGCAGGGCAGAGCCCGCCCTGGAGAACTGAGTTGAGGGAAAATGTCAGGATTTGTTACAAGCTTTGGTTTTGGTTCAAGGGCTAGGCTGATTGTGTGGTCTAGAGTTAGGATTTTGTTCAGAATCCTATTCTTTGGCTGCATCCTGGTACTTGCAAATGGCACTGTATCCTTCTTTGTTTCTGGCTGGCTGATCATGCATCAGTCATGTGTTGCAAATCAGTTGTGTTCTCAGAACTAGAGCTCAGGCCCCAATAGGGCCAGCTCAATGGCTAGGATCAGGTTAGGGCATGGAAAATAGTAAAGTCCTATGTGCTGGCAGTGCAAAGATCCCACACAGAGGGCTCAGTTGAGGCCAAGTGTCAGGGTGTACATCAGGTTTTGGTTTTGGGTAAAGGGCCAGGCTGATTGTGTGGGCTAGGGTAACCCATACTCTCTGACTCCATCATAGTCTTTGCAAATGGCACCATTTCTTCTTATGCACCTGGCTAAACAATCTTGGGTCAGTCATATGTTCTACATCCATTGTTTCCTCAGGCCTAGCATTCAGGCCCATGTAGGACCAGGGCCATGGCTAAGGTTATGGTTAGGATGAGGAAAATGGTAAAGGCTTATCTGCTGACAGTGTGAAGTACACCAAGGGCTCAGTTGATGGTGATTGTCTTTGTGAGGGTCAGCCTTAGAGTCTGCTTCAGGGGTAGTCTGATGGGGTGGGTTAGTCAGTATCATACTCTCTAGTTCCATCCTGATCTTTGCAACCTGCACCATTTCTTCTTATGGGTCTGGCTGAGCCATCTTGAATCAGTCATTTGTCCCAAATCCATTGTTTCCTTCATCCTGTGATTCGGGGTTGGGTAGGGATAGAGCTATGGCTAGGTTTAGGGTTCAGGCATGGGCAATAGTAAGGGTCTATCCTACAGCAGTGCCCAGCCCTCCTAAGAGAGCTCAGTTGAGGACAACACTAAGGGTAAGGGTGAGGCTTAGTTTTCAGCCTTAAGAGCTAGGTGGATTGTGTGGCTTAAGGTCAGGTTTTCACACAGAATCACACATTCTAGTTCCATCCTCATAGCTAATGGCACAGTTTCCCACTGTGTCCCTAGCTGCATTAACTTCGATCAGTCTTGTGTCCCAAATCCATTGTTTCCTGAGAATTGAAATGTGGGCCTTGGAGGACCACATTCATGGGAAGGGTTAGGATTAAGGCCCAGGAGACAGTAGGGCCCTGTCTGCAAGCAGGGCATGATACCCTCTCTGGAGAGGTCATTTGAGGGCGAAGGTGATGGTGAGGGTCAGCCATAGTGTTAGGGTGCAGGGGCTGGGCTGATGGTGTGCAGTCCAGTTAGATTTTCAGTATGAATCATACCCTTTTGCTCCATCCCAGTCATGGCCAGGGCATGGATTCCTTCTGTGTTCCTGGCTGAATAATCTTGCAAAGGTCATGTATCCCAAATCATTTTTTTCCTCAACATAGGATTGGGGCCAGGTTAGAACCAGTGCCAATACTAGAAAGTAGGATTAGGGCCCAGGAAATGGTAGGGGCCTATCTGCTGGCAGGGAGAAGCCATACATAGGGGACTGAGTTGAGGGCGATGGTCAGGGTGAAAGTCAGGCTTAAGGTTTACATTCAGGGGCTAGGCTGTTGGTGTGGATTAGGGTTCATGTTTTACTCTGAATCCTATTCTCTCACTTGATCCAGTCATTGGAATGGTATCGATTTCTACTATGTAACTGGCCGAGTAGTCTTGCATTAGTTCTTTGTCCCCAAATCATTGTTTCCTTAGATCAGGAATCTGGAACCAGGTAAGGCCAGAGCCATGGCTAGGGTTAGGGTTAGGGCCCATCAGATGATAGGGAAGTATCCATCAACAGTGCAGAGCCCTCCCTGGAGGGCTGAGTTGAGGGTGAGTTTTAGGGGGGATGGTAACGCTTAGGATTTGGCTCAGGGACTATGCTGATGGTGGGGGTTAGGGTAAGATTCTCCCTCAGAATCAAACTCTCTGGTTCCATCCTGGTTGTTGCAAGTGGCATGATTTTTTTCTCTATGTCAGTCATATGCCCCATTTCTGTTGTTACCTCCAACCTGAGGTCTGAGCCTGGGTAGGGCCAGAGCCATGGCTCAGGTTAGCTTTAGGGACAACAAGATGGTAGCAGCCTGTTGGCAGTAGTGTGGTGCACTTCCCAAAGGGCTGAGTTGAGGGCAAGAGTTAGGGTGAGGGGTCAGGCTTATGGATCGTGTTCAGTGCTAGGGTAATGGTGGGGGTTAGTGTTAGGTGTTTGCCCACAATCCTACACTCGAGCTCCATCCCCATCATTGCAAACAACAGAACTTCCTTTTTCATGCCTGGAAGAGTAACCTTGCATTAGTCATGTTTCCAGATTCCGTGTTGGGTCATACTTGGGATTCAGGCCTGAGTAGGAACAGAGTCATGATTAGGGTTACATTTAGGGCCCAGGAGATGGTAGTGGTCTATCTGCCTGCAGTACAGAACCCCCCACAGAGGACTGAGCTGAGAGAAAAAGTCAGGATTTGCAACAGGCTTTGGTTTCAGGTGCAAGGGCTAGGCAGATTATGTGGTCTAGGGTTAGGATTTCAATTAGAATCTTACTCTTTGGCTGCATCTTGGTCATTGCAAGGCATTATTTCTTTTTTTGTTCCTGACCAAATCATCTTGCATCAGTCATGTGTCCCAAATCCATTGTTTCCGCAGAACCAGCTTTCAAGCCCTATTAGGGTCAGAGCCATGGTTTGGTTTAGGGTTAGTGCATGGAAAATGGTACAGGACAACTTGGAGGGCTCAGATGAGAGAGCTTGTTAGTGTGAGGTAAGCGTTAGGGTCAGGTTCTGCAGTCAAGAATACTCTATCCAGAATGGGAATTAGAGTATAAGGAGAGTTTCCCAGACTACCAAAACTAAAACAGTTGATCACTAAACTATATCCTCAAGAAATATTAAAAATGACTCTTTCAGTGGAATGGAGAGATGAAAGTGTAAGTATAGAGTTAGGAAACACAAAACAGTTAAATGAATTTTTCTGTAAATAAACCAGTCAAAGAAGTCACAAAGAAAGGTATAAAACATAGTAATATATACCTCAAATGTGTGGAGGAAAGGAGAAAATAAAGGGTTCAGTTAAATGATGATCAACACAATCATGGACAGCTATATGTAGTAGAGGTTGTATACAAACCTGAAGGTTACCATATGTCAAAAACCACTAAGAAATACACAAAGAATTAAGATAAAGGAATCCAAATATATCACTAAAGAAAATCATACCTAAAGACACCTGCAGATTAAAAGTGAGAGGATAGAGTAGCATTTGTCATTCAAGTGATTGTCAAAAGAAGGCTGAAGATGGAGGGGAGGCAAGATGGTGGAGAGGTAGGAAGTTCCGTACTTTCTGCCTGCATCTATCAAACAAAGAAGGGCTGAAGCCAAAACACGCTGAACCACAAGAGTCTGGGAGGAAAAAAGACAGTGTCCACAATGAAGACAGCCTAATTAATAGGTGCATGATTGAGAACTGGGGAAGATAAAAACGGGCCAGGGTATGGAAGCATGGAGGGGAGGGAGCCCCCTCTGTGGAGAGACAAAGGGAAAATAGCGGCTGACACTGCTCGTAGAACAGTCCCTGTGTAAGAGAAAAACCTCAGTCCAGGACAGAGAGGGATCCTATCATCCCATCTCTAACTGCAGGGTGTTCGGAGAGAGATACTATCTTTAAGTGCAGAGGCTTCGTTGGGCTGGGTGCCTCAGTCCCAGAAATTCCCTCCGGTACAGACTGTATGCAAGGGACTTAATTGGCATCAGGAGAAACTGCTCCCTTACTTGATCCCTGGCTAGGAAGAGCCCCAGCTTGGGCTGGGGGATTACATTTCGGGTGGTATCATTACTGCATGTGGAGTAAGAGCTGGAAACGAGGCTGGGGGCGGGACATAGAACACAGCCCACCTTGGCTGCACATGGGGCACAGTGAGATTGGACCCAAAAGAGTAATTGGTAATGTTTGCATCCAGAAGGGACTGGGGGGCCGCCATTTTTCTCCCCACAACCACCAAGGCGGGGCCTCAGGGAGCAGCCCACAGGACCCACAGTGGAGGCAAGACCCACCTACACCAAACCACGTCCATCTTCGTTGTGTAGCTGCTTTTTTACTGGAGCTGGATAGATGCTGCAGAAACAGCCCCTCACCCAAGACTAGCATTGATTCATTGCCGTGATTAACTCTAGATCAATTCTTGCTATACAGATATATTCTCCATCTCATTCTTATCTCTCCCCTCTACTGGACTGGGTATTCTGATTATAAGTTTGCTTAAACAGTCATATCTAATCCATTCCCTTGATATATATTCTACACCTCCATCGTTACCTTCCTTTCTCTCTCTCTCTGAAATAAACAGACTATATAGTTTCTCAGGGTAACATTATCTTCGTTTTTTTTCTCTCTCTTCACTTCCTCTCATATTCTCCTTTTTCTCTATCTGAATTAAGCCTTTTAGTCTATCTGCCTGGTGAAAGTTCAATTTCTCTTTCTCCCCACCTCGGTCATGTCTCTCTTTGTATATGCTCTTCCATCAGCACTGCTTCCACCCTGCTCTTTATTTGTAGCTGGGATCGCTGGTTTTATTATTTTAAACTGCCCTTTATCTTTGTTATTCTGGGTGTTTTTCCCCTTTCAGTCTGCTTGCTTGTTTAATTTGTACGTTTGTGTGTTTTTGTTCCCTGTTTGTCTGTTTTCCTTTCCAGTGCTGCCTCAAGAAACAAGCCAAAATACACATGTCGGAAAGTCCCAGATATCACTACGAGTAGGGCAACAAAATAACCAAAGGTACAACAACAGAAACCAAGGGACACCATTAAAAGAACACTTCCTGAACGGACAGGCCCTGGATAGTCAATGAGCCTCTTTTAATATAGAAATATTCACAGGTGCAGAGCACATAACAAGCTTTAAAAACTGTCAAGAGACAGAAAGCTAGCCAAAATGATGAAACGGAAGAACTATCCTCTAAAGAAATTCCAGGAAGAAGTGACAGCTAAAGAATTAGTCAAAACAGATATAAGCAACATAACTGACCAAGAATTCAGAACGATAGTCATAAAATTAATTGGTGGGGTTGAAAAAAGCATGGAAGACATCAGAGAAGCTATTGCTACAAAGACTATGGACCTTAAAAATAGTTGTGATGAATTTTAAAATGCTATAAATGAGGTGAATAATAAAATGGAGGTGGCCACTGCACAGATTGAAGAGGCAGAGAGGAGAATAGGTGAATTAGAAGACACAATTATAGAAAAAGAGGGAGCCGAGAAAAAGATAAATTGATCCAGGGGCACAATTGAGCCGAATTCGAGAACTAAGTGATACAATTAAATGGAACAATATCCGTATCATAGGAATTCCTGAAGAAGAGAGAAAGGGGCCGAAGGGGTACTTGAACAAATTATAGCTGAGAACTTCCCCAATCTGAGGAAGGAAACCGACATTAATATCCAAGAGATGCAGAGAACTCTCAGATATAACTTGAATCGATCTTCTGCATGACATATCATAGTGAAATTGGCAAAATATAAGGATAAAGAGAGAATTCTGAGAAGAGCTAGGGATAAAAGGGTCCTAACATACAAAGGGAGACCTATCAGAGTAGTTGCCGACCTATCTACTGAAACTTGGCAGGCCAGAAAGGAATGGCAGGAAATCTTCAATGTGATGAACAGAAAAAATATGCAGCCAAGAATCCTTTATCCATCAAGCCTGTCATTCAGAATAGAAGGAGAGATAAAGGTTTTCCTAAACAAAAAAAATTGAAGGAATTCATCACCACTAAACCAGCCCTACAGGAAATCCTAAAGGGAACTCTATGAGAAACATGTTACAAGGAACACAAAGTACCAGAGACACCACTACAAGCATGAATCCTACAGAAAACACAAAGAATCTAAACCCATATTTTTCAATAATAGCACTGAATGTAAATGGACTAAATGCTCCAATCAAACGACATAGGGTAGCAGAATGGATAAAAAAAACAAAATCCATCTATTTGCTGTCTACAAGAGACTCATTTTAGACTTGAGGACACCTTCAGATTGAAAGTAAGGGGATGGAGAAATATCTATCATGCGACTGGAAGTCAAAAGAAAGCCAAGGTCACCATAAGTATATTGGACAAACTGGACTTTAAAGTAAAGGCAGTAAAAAAAGATGAAGAAGGACATTATATAATAATTACAGGGTCTTTCCAACAGGAAGAGCTAACAATTATAAACATCTACACGCCAAATTCGGGAACACCCAAATACATAAAATAATTAATCACAAACAGAAACAATGTTATTGATAAGAATGTGCTAATTGCAGGCGATTTTAATACTCCACTTACAGCAATGGGTACATCAACTAGACAGAAAATCACTAATTAAAAAATAGACCTGAATGACACAATGGAACAGATTGATTTGACAGAAATATTTAGAACTTTACATCTTGAGGCTATTGAATTTACTTTCTTCTCGAGTGCACATTGTACATTCCCCAGGATAGACCATATACTGGGTCATAAAGGAGCCCTCCATAAATATAAATGAATTGAGATCATGCCATGCACACTTTCAAATCACAATGCTATGAAACTTGAAAGCAATCACAGGAAAAAGTCTGGAAAACCTCCAAAAGCATGGAGGTTAAAGAACACCCCACTAAAGAACGAATGGGCCAATCAGGTAATTAGAGAAGAAATTAAAAAATATATGGAAACAAATGAAAATGAAAATACAACAATCCAAATTCTTTGGGTTGCAGCAAAGGCAGTCCTAAGAGGAAAATACATTGCACTCCAGGCCTATTTCAAGAAACTAGAAAAAGCGCAAATACAAAATCTAACAGCGCACCTAAAAGAACTAGAAGGGGAGCAGCAAGAGAACCCCAAACCCAGCAGAAGAAGAGAAATAATAAAGATCAG
>JAQQST010000398.1:7116-37325 GCA_028646485.1 Cryptoprocta ferox
AAAAAAAAAAAAAGACGTAAGCCAAAAAGTCAATGCTTAATAACTGAGCTAACCAGGCGCCCAATACTATGTAATTTCATGTATAGCATTTCATTAGATCTTTACAATACCTTTAAATTTGGTATTATTCCAATTTTATAGGTGAAGAAAGCAAGACTTAAAATGTACAAACTGGAAAATAGTAAATCAAACTCTAACTAGTTCAGCTCCAGCGTTCACTATTCACTACAGAGAGGGTGTTTAAAACACAGAGAATGCATCTGTCCTGAGACCAGTAATTCCAAATGTCAGGATGCAGTGCAGACCAATATTTCTTGACCATCCCCGTGCAAACCCCTTATACTGCAGTCCTTTTTATTAAGGGTATTTACCTTATGATCATCTATTGCACTGTCCCCTCCTATACTCGGGCATTCACTGTGGACTATTAAAGACAAAACAAAAACCGCCAGAAGTGAACTCTTATTAAGTAATAACTGAAGCTACATTGATAATTTCGGAAAACCCACAAAGGAAAAAAATCAAGCCATTTGTTTTGGAGATTTAAAAATGGTATCTAAGATATTAGTAGCCTGGCTGGAGTTAGAATTTCTTCTTCTTTTAATAGAAATGCCTCTGTAAGCTTACAGACAGACACAAAAAGGAAGTCTAAAATGTTCAGCAGCCTATATTTCAGATCACAACTTTTAAAATCCCCCAATTTCGGTGTAGAGATGGAATTTCAGTGGTTATCAATAGACCTGAGATCATGGGAAGATTTTTCTAAAGATTACAAGTTGAGATGAAAACTAGACACTCCAATATACTAAGCTTTCCAGAATATTTCTTTCTTTCTTCCTTTTTTTTTTTTTCTTTACTGAATATTTCAAGTTAGAAACAATGAAGGCTCAAGATTTTGGAAGCAAAGTTTCCAGGACCTTGAGGGGTCATTTACTACTACGCTGTATGTAAAACCTTAGTCAATGAGACACTCCAAATATATGTCAGTGGGCCGTATGTTTAGAGGATGATTGCTAACATATATCTTGGGTGGTAGAGATAAAGGAAGTTTCCATAGGGATTTTTAAAGATCTTGGAGATGAAGCTAATGTCAAGCTAAGGTTGTCTTTTGCCTCTAGCAAAGTGTTAACACTGACCCAGTTGTGTTCCTGGAGGAAGGTCACCCTGCCTTGTCCTCGTACTTGTCGATGGGCTCTAAGTTATAAGGAAGTTTACTTTTTTTCTATATTTCTTTTGCCTTTGTTCTCCATGTCATATGGAAGTCCGGACTGGCTTCTCTACATTTATAAGATGGCTATAAATTTTATTTGGTGTAATTAGAGAGTAATGACCTTCAATTTCTTCATAAGCAAGTTCTTATTCATGCAATCTCATTTCAAAGATCACTCTTGACTAATGTATTCTTTGAAGACAAAGTATTTAGAAGATAAAGAAAATGAAATAACACATTCAAGATGGAATCAAATGACTCTACCATAGCTTTACTCCAAGGCCAGTTATACTTTAATTGCCCTTATCATTTTTAGTAGCATACAAGTTTTATGGGTGAGGCACCACAGTATCTTTATACTCATGAAGATAGCGATATTGATATAGAACACTCAGTTATTTGTGAGTGAAGCTCTAAATGAGGAGAACAGAGTTCAAATATTGCCCGTCTTTTCCTATTGTGGGTGTGATAAGAGGGTCCTTGAACAATGCATTCCATTCTACCTCACTCTGTCTTGAAGCCTCAGCCTGAGCCACTAGATAAAGAATAGGAGGCATGGAGATGTCAGCCTAGGTCTGTGGGTGCACAGCAAAGTCACATGAGAATATTTTGTAAGTTACTGATTCATAGCCCTATTCTCTGTTCTTGTCCCCTCCCCCCCACCCCGGTCCCAAGAGATTTCTATTTTATTAGTCTGATGTGGGACCTTGGCCATGGTACTTTTTGTAAAACTCTTCAGATAAACCTAGCAGGAAGTTGGAGTTGAATACTGCTGATCAAGAAATAGCATTAACATTTCAAACCAGCTGAGTAGCCAAGTGGACTTTGATGCCAGGCTTTATTGTGCTGTACCACTTAGAAAATATATTTCTAAGCAAGGACAATGAGAACTGGTACATGGCTTGTTGGCTGACAAAATATTTAAAAATTTTTGTATTCTTACTAAGCAAAATTGGGGTTTAATTTTTATAATTTTTGATCGTTGTGATATAGAAGAAGTCTGCAGTTCTTTTTCTAACTCCATTTCCTCTGCCTGTTCTTATTCCACCCAAGGCAGATAAGATATGCTATGAATTACCCTAATTCAAGAATAATAGGATACTTCCTCTATTAAGATTATTCCTGGTCTTTCTAAACAGGTAGGGAAGAGAGGAGAAAATAAAGCTTGTTTACGTAAAGCTGGACAGGTGAAAAAATCTGAAGAAGGTAAATCTCCAACTGTCACTGCCTAAGAAAGATTGAGTCAAGTAGCATAGATAAGTTCTGCTTTAGGTTTTGGGTGAACATTCTTGGAAAATAACACTGGTGAGGACATTTCTTTCAGGCAAGCTTTTCCTCCCCATCAATAGGTTAAGTAGCGATTTTAAGGGAAAAGATGGAAAATAATCTTTCTCTTTCAGGTACTGTCAAGAGACCTAAAACATGTTCCATACTTTTGATTGACAATTTGCATTTCAAATTCATGAGATAAAGCACTTAATCATGCTGTCCAAAATTATCCTGTGCCTAGGCACAAGGCATCTATAACTAGGATAGAATGAGGTACAAGGCAAAAATACATAATAGTCCTATGAGAACTCAGGGTCCTTTCTCCCTCTCACGTTCTTCCCATTATTGACTCGGGCTCTTGGATAGGCATGTAGAACAATGGAAATTGGCATTCGTGGAGGCAAAATCTCACATAGAGATTACTAGTTGTCTATAGTGGAGTGAATGTCTATGATTTACCAACTAAACCTCAAGCTAGGATAATGCCATGATGAGCAGTATTTTGGAAATAGCAGTGAGATTCTTGTATCAGAGGAGATAGGGACTAATTTTTGCAGGTCAAGGCAGGCTATTCTGTGTCTTCAAATATGTAATGTAATTAACATGAAAGAAAGTCATATATCAAATGCAAAGCTGCTATATTTAAAGAAAAACTACTAGAAGAATTCTGGACATAGGCATGCACTTCTGGGACCATGACGGTAAATGAGTAACTATAATCCACAGAGACTATGATGGGATCCTAGTTAGTTATCTACTACTGTGTAACAAATTACTCCAAAATCTAGTGTCTTAAAATAACAAACGCATATTATTTCTCAGGTCAGAAACTTCCGAGTTTCTGACCTGAGTAATCTCAAGGACGGGTTAGTTGGGTAGTTTGGCTTGTAATCTGTCATAAGGTTGCAGTCACGATTTTGGCTAAACCTGCAGTGATCTGAAGGCTTGACTGGGGCTGGAGGATCTGCTTGCAGGAAAGTTCATTCACACGGCTATTAACTGAAGGCCTCAGTTACTCAACATGTCTGCCTTTCCACTGAGCTACCTAGAATCTTCAAGACATGCAGTTGAGCAAGTGATGAAAGAAAAAAGGAGATCAGAGCTGTAATGTCTTCCATAGATTGCTCTTGGAAGTGATATACCATCACTTCTGCTATTTCAGTTAATCATACAGATGTCCAGATGGGAGAAGACTGTGCAGGAGTGTAGTTACTGGGAGTTGAGGGACATTGGGACCATTGTGGAGGCTGGTTACCATATATTCCCAGAAAGCAAAACATTTTCATTATTTGCTGCCCCAGTGGTGACAGTGGTTTTGCATTTTTAAAAATTAACCTTATTCTCCCTATCTCTATATTCTGTTTTTCACATCAAACAGAGGGATTGTCATCTTTTACAAGAAAATTATATCTTACTGCGACAGGAATTTAGTAGTAAAATAGGATTTCTTTCTTTTGAAAAGATGATATTCCTATGGGAGAATTTCAGGACTTTTGTTCCATATTTGTGAAGCAGAATTTTTAAAACTATGAGACTGAAGAAATTGTAGATAGGAGGAGGTCTGGTTACAATGAAAAGGTGGAAAATAATTTTCTTTTTTCTCTTTTCCAACCCAGACGTTAATGTCATAAAGTGAATTAGGATGGGTCTTTCTTACAATTCAATCATCTTAAAGATCCAGTAGGATTTTTGGGGTCTGCCCTCAAACTAAACATTGTTCAAGTACCTCTTTTTTTATCATTCAGGTATAATTTACAGGCAAATATCTTTATAAGCCCAGGTCCTAAGTATAAACTAAAAAATTTTGACAAATGTTTATACCCAAATAAACCATACTTCAATGAAGATCTAGGATAGCAATTTTCCCCAGGCAACCGTGGTCTAATTTCTATCCTCAAGGTTTAGTTTTTCCTTTTCATAAACTTCTTATAACTGTAATAATACACTATTGTATCTAATTTCTCTCACCCCACATAAGGTTGTTGAGATTACGTATATGGTATAAACTATTCGTATGTTGATAATTTATTCCTTTTACATTTTTCAGTTGAATTTCATGGTATGAATATGCCACAATTTTTCCACCCATTTTCCTGCAAATGGGCATTTGGGATATTTCTAGGTTTTGGCTCCTATGAGTAAAGTTGTTATACACATTCACTTTAAACTCTATTGTGGACATATTTAATTTCTCTTTTAATTTTATTTTCATTCCTTGTCATTTATTGTCAAAAAATTTTTGTACCACCTAAGATCACATAGTTTTTGTTGTTACTTGTGTGTTATTTGTTTGTATTTGATTTTCTCTTTGTTTTTGCTTTATCCTGTTAATGTAGTGAATTGCATTCATTCTAATTTTAATGTTATATGAACTTGCATTTCTAGGATTAAACTGTATTTGTTCATTATGTATTATGGTTTTGATTTATTACTGGTTTTGACCTACTACTATTTTCATTAGCTTTTTTCATCTGTGCAACTCATTCTGTGGGTTGTCTTTTCACTCTCCTCATAGTGTCTTTTGATGTACAGAAGTTAAAGTAGACTAATTTATGTAATTTTTCTTCTGTTGCCTGTGTTGTTGATGTCATATTGAAGAAATCATTGCCAAATCCAAAGTCATGAAGATTTTATCTACTTTTCTTTTAATACTTTTATAGTTCTAACTCTTAAGTTTAAGGTTTTTTGTCCCTTTTAAATAAATTTGTGTATATGGTGTAAGGTAGGGGTTGAACTTTCTTCTTTTGCATATGGATATTAAATCTTCAGAGCACCATTTGTTGAAAAGACTATTCTTTTCACATTGAATGATCTTGGCAACCTCATTGAAAATTATTTTACCATATATGTGAGAGGTTACTTCTGGGCTCTCTGTTCTGTTTCATTGCTCTGTGGGTCTATCCTTATGCCAGTACCATTCTGTTTTGGTTACTGTGGCTTTGTGGTAAGATTTTAAACCATAAAGTGTGAGTGCACCATCTTTGAGGGCTTTGTTAATATAAAAAATTGTATTTACTTAGAAGCATTTAAAATGTCAACAAAGTAGCTATAACTTTTTTTTTCAGTTACAAAGTGGTATTTAGTTAACAGAACAATTATTTCATATAAGTAGCTTCGGAGATAACTGAAGATGAAAAAACTACCATTCCCAATGTAACTAATTTGTGCTGTGCACAAACAGGAATCTACTTTAAATGTCCATGTCAATTTAAAACCCCTATACTATAACAGGAAAGGTTAGTGGCTACTGAAAATACCACCAGGACAGGGCTATCTAAAGACACATTCAGTAGTGTGTTAATTTATACCAAAAAAGACACTGTGCAGTTTAAAACTACATCTTACACGGCCTTACATTTCAATTGTTTTTTCTTGAAAAGGACTGAGTATTGTACAGGGGAGTTAAATGTTTTATAGGCAAAAAAAAAAAAATGCACTGGAACCAACTTATTCATCACCATCATATTCTTTGTCTTCATCTTCTTCATCTTCCTCATCCTCCTACTCTTCCTTCTTTTTCTTGCTTTATTCAGCCTCAATGACTCCCTTCTTTGCTGCACCAGGCTTTTCTTTAGCTGAGTATCCAGTAATATAATTTTTTATATTTTTCCTTCAGCTTGGCAGCTTTATTCTCATAAGACTGCTTGTCCTCTGCAACAATGTTACTCCAAATCTCTCCCAGTTTCTTTGCAACATCACCAATGGTTAGGCCAGGATGTTCTCCTTTGGTTTTTGGGCTATACTCAGAATAAAACAAGAGGAAGGCCAAAGAAGGCCTCTTGGGTGCATTGGGATCCTTGAACTTTTTTGTTTTCAAAAATTTTTGAATATAAATTTTCATTTCTCTTTCATATAAATTTTCATTTCTTATTCATAATGGGCCTTGTCTGCCTTTGCCATGTCTTCAATTTTCCTTTCTCTTTAGTAGACATCATCTTCCACTTCTCTGAGCATGTCTTAGAAAACTCTGAGAAGTTGACTGAAACATCTATGTGCTTCTTCTTGTGCTTCTCTTGACATTTGCATAGAGAATGCATATAATGACATATTCTTCTCTGCTTCTTAGGATCTCCTCTGCACATGTTTAATTATTTTCCTCAGTGAGGCGCAGAATTTCCCAGTGCTTGGCTGACTCTGACTTGCCCCTGAACTATCTCTATGAAGCTCATTGTACTGCAGTGGCTATGCGAGTGAGAGCCAAACACACAAAAATCTTGTTTTTCAAGATTGTTTGTTACTTGGGATTTCTTGAAATTCACACAAACCTTAGGATGGCGATGATATTTTTTTCTTTTCACACTTTAAAAATATTATTCCTCTCTCATTTGGGTTGAACTATTATAAGTGAGAAATATGCTGTCATCCTTATATTTGTTCCACTTTATGTAATGTTGCTTTTTTTTTTCCTGTGGATGCTTTTGAGATTTTTTTTAGTCACTGGTTTTGAGAAATTTGATTATGTTTTGACTTAACATGTTCAATCTTTCCTAAGCTTCTTGAACATATGAAATATAGTTATACTAACTTTTAATGTCTTTACTAATTCTATCATCTATGTCACTGCTGGTTACTTGCTAATTGATTGATTTTTCTCCTATTTGTGGGTCATATTTTCTTGCCTCTCTGAATGGTTGATAACTTTCAATTGGATGTCAAACATTGTTAATTTCCTTTATTAGATAATAGACTTTATTTATTCCATAGTTTTGAGATTTCTTCTAAAACACGATTTCTTGGCATGATTTGATCCTTTGGGGCATTATTTTTAGGATTATTAGGCAGAATCTAAAACTATGTTTAGTGCAGAGCTAAATTCTCCCCACTACTAAAGTAAAACTGTTCTGAGTACTCTACCTGATGTCTCATGAGTTGTGAGGTTTTCCACTTCGACTAATAGAGACAAGAACTATTCTTGACCCTGTGTGGACTCCATTGATTGTTCCCTCCAATCTTCTCAGGAGTTTTCTTCTCCCACCTTGGGTAGTTTCCTTATATATATTCACTGTTCAATGTTCAGCCAAAGACTTAAGGGAATCTTTTGCAGATCTCCGGGATATTTTCTCCCTCTGTGTGTGCAGTTATTTCTTCTCTGGGACTTTATAAACTCTAGCAACTTTTGGTTTCCCTGGATTCCTAGATTGATTCATCAAATCAGAGAGAGAAAGCTAGGTTCTTCCAGGGTCCCTGGAAACTTTCTCTAGGCAGTCAGCTGGGGTAATTGTAGGGCTTACTTCATTTGTTTTCTACCTCTCAGATATCATTGTCCTTCAATGTCTGATGCTGAATGTTTCAAAAATTATTGTTTCATGTATTTTATTCAGGGTTTTTGTTGCTGTGGTTGTTGTTATTTCAAGTCCTTGCTACCCTATCTTGATCAAAAGCAAAAGTCTTATGCTTAGATTTTGAATGTGATTTCATTGAATTCATATACCAATTTTGTGAGAATTTTAATCTTTCAATAGAAATTTTTTTACGTTAATTAATTTATTTTTAAAGTTACATCCAAGTTAGTTAGCATAGAGTGCAACAATGATTTCAGGAGTAGATTCCTTAATGCCTCAACCCATTTATCTCTTTGTCCCTCCTACAACCCCTCCAGCAACCCTCTGTTTATTCTCTATATTTAGGAATCTCTTATGTGTTTTTCCCCCCATTTTTATATTATTTTTGCTTCCCTTCCCTTATGCTCATCTATTTTGTATCTTAAATTTCTCATATGAGTTAAGTCATATGATATTTTTCTTTCTCTGACTGACTAATTTCAGTAACATAATACCTTCTGGTTCCATCCACGTAGTTGCAAATGACAAGATTTCATTCTTTTTGATTGCTGAGTAATACTCCATTGTGTGTGTGTGTGTGTGTGTGTGTGTGTGCACGCGTGCACGTGTACTGCATCTTCTTTATCCATTCTTCCATCAGTGGATATTTGGGCTCTTTCCATACTTTGGCTATTGTTGATAGCACTGCTAAAAACATTGGGGTGCATGTGCCCCTTCAAAACAGCACACCTGTATCCCTTGGATAAATACCTAGTGGTGCAATTGCTTGGTTGCAGGGTAGTTCTACTTGTAATTTTTTGAGGACTCTCCATAATGTTTTCCAAAGTGGTTGCACCAGTTTGCATCCCCACCACCAGTGCAAAAGAGATCTCTTTCTCCACATCCTCACCAACATCTTTTGTTACCTGAGTTGTTAATGTTAGCCAATCTGACAGGTGTGAGGTCGTATCTCATTATGATTTTGATTTGTATTTCCCTAATGATGAGTGATGTTGACCATTTTTTCATGAGTCTGTTAGCCGTCTGTATGCCTTCTTTGTAGAAGTGTCTATTCATGTCTTTTGTCCATTTCTTCACTAGATTATTTTTTGGGGGGATGTTGAGTTTGATAAGTTCTTTATATATAGATTTTGGATACTAGCCCTTTGTCTGATATGTCATTTGCAAATATCTTCTCCTATTCCGTTGATTGCCTTTTAGTTTTGCTGAATGTTTCCTTCACTGTGCAGAGCTTTTTATTTTGATGAGGTTCCAATAGTTCATTTTTGCTTTTGTTTCCTTTGCCTCCAGAGATGTGTCTAGTAAGAACTTGCTGTGGCCGAGCTCAAAGAGGTTGTTGCCTGTTTTCTTCCCGAGGATTTTGATGGGTTCCTGTCTTACATTTAGGTCTTTCATCCATTTTGAGTTTATTTTTGTGTATGGTGTAAGAAATTGGTCCAGTTTCATTCTTCTGCATGGCTGTGACCAGATTTCCCAGCACCATTTGCTGAAGAGACTGTCTTTATCCCATTAGATATTCTTTACTGCTTTCATCAAAGATTAATTGGCCAAACGTTTGTGGGTCCATTTCTGGGTTCTCTATTCTGTTCCATTGGTCTGAGTGTCTGTTTTTGTGCCAGGACCAGACTGTCTTGATGATTACAGCTTTATAATACATCTTGAAGTCTGGGATTGTGACGTCTCCAGCTTTGGATTTTGTTTTCAAGATTGTTTTGGCTTTTCAGGGTCTTTTCTCGTTTCATACAAATTTTAGGATTGTTTATTCTAGCTCTGTGAAGAATGCTGGTGTTATTTTGATAGGTATTGCATTGACTATGTAGATTGCTTTGGGTAATATTGACATTTTAACAATATTTGTTCGTCCAATCCAGGAGCATGGAATTTTTTTTCCTTTTGTGTGTGTGTTTTCTTCAATTTCTTTCATAAGCTTTCTACAGTTTTCAGTGTATAGCTTTTTCACTTCTTTGGTTAGGGATATTCCTAGGTATTTTATGGTTTTTGGTTTTATACCATTGTAAATGGAATCGATCCCTCATTTTCTCCTTCTGTTGCTTCATTATTGGTGTATAGGAATACAACTGATTTCTGTGCACTGTTTTTATATTCTATGACTTTGTTGGATCAGTTCTAGTAGTTTTGGGGTGGAATCTTTTGGGTTTTCCGCATACAGTATCATGTTATCTGCGAAGAGTGAAAGTTTGACTTCCTCCTGGCTAATTTGGATACCTTTCATTCCTTTGTGTTGTCTGAATGATGAGGCTAAGACTTCCAATACTATGTTGAATAACAGTGGCAAGAGTGCCTATCCCTGTCATGTGGGTATCCTGACCTTAGAAGAAAAGCTCTCAGTTTTTCCCCATGAAGGATGATATTAGCAGTGGGTCTTTCATATATGGCTTTTATCATCTTGATGTATGATCCTTCTGTCCTTACTTTCTTGAGGGTTTTTATCAAGAAAGGATGCTGCATTTCATCAAATGCTTTCTCTGACCCTATTGAGAGGATCATGAGGTTCTTGTCTTTTCTTTTATTGATGTGACGTATCACACTGATTGTTTTGTGGATATTGAGCCAGCCCTGCATCCCAGGTATAAATCTCACTTGCTAGTGGTGAATAAGTCTAATAAGTCTTTTAATGTATTGTTGGACCCAGTTGGCTAGTATGTTGTTGAGCATTTTTGAATCCATGTTCATCCGGGAAATTGGTCTGTAGTTCTCCTTTTTAGTGGGGTCTTTGTCTGGTTTTGGAATCAAGGTAATGCTGGCTTCATAAATTAGTTTGGAAGTTTTCCTTCCATTTTAATTTTTTGGAACAGCTTCAAAGAATAGGTGTTAATTCTTCTTTAAATGTTTGGTAGAACTCCCCGGGAAAGCCATCTGGGCCTGGACTCTTGTTTTTTGGGAGATTTTTTATTACTAATTCAATTTCTTTGTTGGTTATGGGTCTGCTCAAATTTTCTATTTCTTCCTTTTTCAGTTTTGGTAGTTTGTATGTTTCTAGGAATTTGTCCCTTTCTTCCAGATTGTCCATTTTATTGGTATTTAATTGCTCATAATTTCTCTTTTTATTGTTTGTTTTTCTGCTGTGTTGGTTGTGATCTCTCCTCTTTCATTCTTGATTTTATTTATTTGAGTCTTTTTCTTTTTCTTTTTGATCAGACTGGTGAGGGGTTTATCAATTTTGTTAATTCTTTCAAAGAACCAGCTCCTGGTTTCATTGATCTGTTCTACTGTTTTGGTTTTGTGTGTTTGTTTGTTTGTTTGTTTTGATAGCATTGATTTTTGCTCTAATCTTTATTATTTCCTGTCTTCTGCTGGTTTTGGGTTTTATTTGCTCTCCTTTTCCAGCTCTTTAAGATGTAATGGTAGGTTGTGTATTGGAGACATTTCTTCCTTTTAGGAAGGCCTGGATTGCTATGTACTTTCCTCTTATGACCGCCTTGGTGCATCCCAGAGGTTTGGAGTTGTGGTGTTTTCATTTTCATTGGCTTCCATGTACTTTTAAAAGTCCTCTTTAACTTCTTGTTTAGCCCATTCATTCTTTACTAGGATGTACTTTAGTCTCCAAGTATTTCTTATCTTTCCAATTTTTTTCTTGTGGTTGATTTCAAGTTTCATAGCGTTGTGGTCTGAAAATATGCACGGTATGATCTCGATCTTCTTGTACTTGTTGAAGGCTGATTTGTGTCCCAGTATGTGATCTATTCTGGAGAATCTTCTATGCGTACTTGAGAAGAATGTGTATTCTGCTGCTTTAAGATGAAATGTTCTGAATAGATCTGTTAAGTCCTTCTGGTCCAGTGTGTCATTCAACGCCATTGTTTCCTTGTTGATTTTCTGTTTAAATGATCTGCCCATTGCTGTAAGTGGGTATTGAAGTTCCCTACTATTATGGTATTCTTATCAATGAGTTTCTGTATGTTTGTGATTGATTTATATATATATAACTTGGAGCATAAACGTTTACAATTGTTAGATCTTCTGGGTGGATAGACCCCTTAATTATGAAATAATGCCCTTCTTCATCTCTTGTTACAGTCTTTCTTTTAAAGTTTAGATGGTCTGATATAAGTATGGCTACTCTGGCTTTCTTTTGGTGACCATTAGCATGAGAGATGGTTCTCCATCCCCTTACTTTCAATCTGAAGGTGTTTTAGGCCTAAAATAGGTCTCTTGTAAACAGCACCTAGATGGATCTTGTTTTCTTATACATTCTGTTACTCTACATCTTTTGATTCGAGTGTTTAGTCCATTGGCATTTAGAGTGAGTACCAAAAGTAATGGATTTATTGCCATTATGTTGCCTGCAGAGTTAGAGTTTCTGGTGGTGTTCTCTGGTCTTTCCTAGTCTTTTCTGCTTTTAGTCTTTTCTTTTTTTCTTTTTTCTTTTTTCTTTTTTCTGTCTTTTTTTTTTTTTTTTTTTTTTTTGTCTTTTCTCCCCTCAGAGTCCTCCTTAAAATTTCTTGTAGGGTTGATTTAGTGGTCATAAACTCCTTTAATTTTTATCTGTCTGGGAAACTTTTTATCTCTTCTTCTATTTTGAATGACAGCCTTGCTGGAAAAAGAAATCCTGGCTTCATATTTTTCTGATTCAGCATATTGAATATATCCTGCCACTCTTTTCTGGCCTGCCAAGTTTCTGTGGACAGGTCTGCTATGAACCCGATCTGTTTTCCCTTGTAGGTTAAGGACTTTTTTTTCCCTTGCTGCTGCTTTCATGATTCTTTCCTTGCCTGAGTGTTTTGTGAATTTGACTATGATATACCTTGTTGATGGGCAGTTTTTGTTGAATCTAATGGGTGTTCAATGTGCTTCCTGGATTTTGATGTCTGTCATTCCCCAGGTTAGGAAAGTTTTCCATAGGCACGCCTATGATTCTGATGTTTTTCCCTTTTAATGGGTCACTGAGTTCTCTAATTCTTATATCGTGCTCTTTTGTCTTAGTCTCCCTCTTTTTTTCTGCTTCTTGATTCTCCATAATTTTGTCTTCTGTATCACTGATGCGCTGCTCTGCTTTATCCTTCCTTGCTGCTGTGGCATTGATTTGAAATTGCAGCTCAGTTATAGCACTTTTTATTTCATCTTGATTAGCTTTTACTTCTTTCATCTCCACTGAAAGGGATTTTAATCTATTTTCAACCCCAGCTAGAATTCTTATTATCATGATTCTAAATTCTGGTTCAGACATCTTGCTTCCATCTGTGTTGATTAAATCCCTGGCTATCATTTCTTCCTGTTCTTTCTTTTGGGGTGAATTCCTTCGTTTCATCATTTTGAAGGAAGAAAAGGAATTAATAAAGTAAAAAAAAATAAAAATTGTAAAACAACACAAAAAAATAAATAAAGGATGCTAGATCCTAGGTGTGTTTTTGTCTGGTTATTGGAAAGCTTGATAGATTAGGGATAAAAGGGAAAGATAAGAAAAGGGGGAAAAGGGAAGAAAAGGAAAGCGTTTGAAAATTTGAATAATTGATACAATAAAATAAAATGAAATGAAGTGATGAAAGTAAAATAGAATTTAAAAATTTACAAAAGGTAAAAAATATAGTAGAAAAATTTAAAGAAAAATCTTTTAATAAAAATGGAAAATAAAACTTTTTCTCTTTCTGTATTCAAGAATAAGAAAAGGAAAGGAAAGGAAAGGAAAGGAAAGGAAAGGAAAGGAAAGAAAAGAAAAGAAAAAAATTGTATAGATGGACCAGCAAACAGTGAAATACCATTAAAATTACATCTGGTTTCCCCTAGAAGTCAATCTATGAACCACTTTTTAGACTGTAAACTAAGCAGGTGGAGGCACTGTGGTGTTCCTCAAGAGCACGGTTGGCCCCGTTGGGCGGGGCTTAATGTACTGGTTCCATTCTCCACTAGATGACGCTACTGAGCTTACTGGGGTGGATTGTTGTGGCCTGTGTAGGTGTGTATGTGCATGCGTAGGAGGGGTGAAAATGGCGTCATCCAGCTACCCAGTCTCTAGTTTCAGAACTCTGTGCTCTCCCTGACCAGCAATCAAGAACCTCTCCTTTGTCTCCAGCTTCTGTCCACTCCCTGCTTCCACACTGTACATGACCAAGTTTCAGGATGTCAGGCGGCACCTCTCTGCTGAGTTTTGTCTCAGATAGGGCTATGTTTCCAGACCCCTCACTTCTGAAGAACTGGGGCTTTGACCTGTTCAGACCCTCTCAGGGAGGGTCTTGTTGAATAATGGCTGGGTGCTGGCCTGCCCCCGGGAATGTTCACGCAACCATTCTTCTGCCCAGAGACTGTGGCTGTGCCAGTCTACCCCAGAAAACGTTCACACGATTGTGTAGCAGCAGCATTTCAGGGATTATGGTAAATCACAACACACATCTGGAGCCAGCCTTCACCCTTAACATCCTTGTTCCAACACCAATGAATGTGGTTGTTCTTCAGGGTCCATTGGGTCCTTTGCCTGTGGGGATGCCACACAATCTCTACCAAATGTCCTCCCAGCAGGGGAACTGCCACTCCCCATGTGGCCATAGACCCCTCGAAACTTGCTCTCTGCTCCTGGGTATTCACCCTTCCCACTAGAGCACTGCCAGGTATTGAGGAGTTTCAGACTCTACATTTCCCCAGTTTATAGAGTTCTAATGGAATTTAAATCCTCTCCTTTCTCCTTTTTTCCTTTTTTATTCAGTCCCTTGCAGCTGTTTCCACCTTTCACTTTCTCTCCAGCTGCTTTCGGGGCAGGGGGTGCTTTTTCAGTACTCTACTCCTGTCACCATCCTCTCTCCACAAGCAAAATCAGCTCCCTCACCTCCCAGCTTATACCTCCCCCAGTTCACCTCTCCATGACACGTACTTGCTGAGTTCCATGGTTCAGGTTGTACAAATTGTTGTGTTAATCTTCAAATAAGTTTTCTAGGTATGCAAGGTGGTTTAGTGTTGAGCTGGCTACATTTCAAGGATGAGAGATGCAAAAAGAACTTCCATGCTGTTCCGCCACCTTGGCCCCTCCTTGTGATCAAATATTTTAAACATAAACTTAGAAGTTTAAAGTTTTGAGCCTTTTTCTTAGTATTTATTCAAGTGCAAGTAAAATAATTGTATATTTAACACCTGCAAAAATTCCACAGTTGGATTATTGGCATTAATGAGTTTACCAAGGTTATTAGATATAAGAATACTATTCCTAAGTATTTTGTAATTTTGATGATAATGTGAATTGTATCCTTTTTCAAATTGTATGTTCTGTATGTTTTGGTTCTATAGAAATGTATTGGTTCTTAAATATTATTCTC
The DNA here is from genome assembly GCA_028646485.1 of Cryptoprocta ferox. NCBI lineage: Eukaryota > Metazoa > Chordata > Mammalia > Carnivora > Eupleridae > Cryptoprocta > Cryptoprocta ferox. Next base: position 22,140 of record JAQQST010000398.1, read on the forward strand.
ATATCTAATAACTTTGGTTAACTCATGAGTTCTAATAATTTTACTGTGGAATTTTTTGCAGTTACTAAATATACAATTATTTCAATTGCACATGAGTTTTATTCCCTCTATTCCAATACTGATTGAAACTCCCTAACTCTGAAACATATCCTTTTATCGGAATTTATGATTGAAATACTAAGATATGCTACATTCTTGTTTTCCAAAAGTTAGGAGATAGAATCAGAACTAAGTCTTGCTAATTGGTTAGATCCAGATATCTCACTCATGGGAATGACTTTCTTACTAGATCATGGATAAGCCATGTGGGTTTGAGACCAATATTCTGGAAGCTGAAGGTAAGGGAAAGGTATGTGGAGGTATAGAGTATGGATTAAAAACAATCAACATGGAAAGCAAATACTAAAGCAAAGGGTTAAGAGTATGATCTACCACACAGGCCAAGTTATATTCTCATCCAATAAATTCTTATATAAATAAATACCCTTTAAAAGCCCTCTGATTAATCAATAAACAACTATGTATTTAGATAGAGATTTCTTTTTGACAACCTCTCATATCTTCTTTCTATTCACCTTTCTTTCTCTCTCTGGTTTTCAGACATTGTCTCCAGAGGCATTCTTAGTCCTTTTAATTCTGGTCTGCATGATATTTCATCCCCATATTTATGATCTCCGTAATGCCTAGTCATTAAGGGGAAAATCTTGGGGGAAAATATGCCCCAGATAAAGCCACAATTCGCCACTTTAGCAACCCATAAACTAGACAGAGATACCATAATTATTGCTTAGATCACTTTAAAAATGGTCTCCTTGTTCTTTTCCTCCCACTACTGACCAATCTTTATACAACAGAATAATAATTGTTTAATGTCTTACTAAAGACATAAGTTGGAACATGTCATTTTTGTACTCAATGACTCAAAACGTTCCCTATTTCACTCAAGTTAAAATCAAAGGTAAGTTATTAGATTACTGGTTGTTATATAATCTGTTACTTTTCTGACCTCTTCTCCTATTACTGTACTCCTGTCTCCTTCACACCAGTCACATCAGCCTCTTTCCATTCCTTAAAAACACCAGGCATGTTCCTCTCTTATGAATTTTGTTGTGGTTGTTTCCTCTGACTGGAAAATTCTTCATCCAGAAACCCACCTAGAAAACTCCTTTATGTCTTCCAGTTTTTACTCAAGTATTAACTTCTCACAAAGTCCTGTCCAAGCTGATCCACTCAAATTGAACCCCACCTCCTCTTGCAGCTGCCAGTAGTCCCCATTTACTGCTAATGTTTTCTTTTCCCTTAGCAGTTAGCACTTTCTAATGTGCTGCATTCCTGAGTGGTATGCTAACTTCAATAATGGTCTAAATTCTTCATCTTTCTCCATATACACACTGAGAAAAAACTCTCGAAAGATAAAATTATAGATATGGAGAGCAGTTTAGCTATTGCCAAGGGTTAGGAACAGAGAGAAGAGAGTGGGGAAAATGAATGAATATGGCTATTTAGTATGGCTATAAATGGATAGCATGTATGAAGTCCTTATGGTAATACAACAGCTCTGTGTCATGATTGAGCTGGTGGTTATATGAATTCACACATGTGATAAAATTGCATGGAACTAGATACACACACAAATATAAGTGCATGTAACACTGGTCATATCGGAATAAAATGGGTTGTATCCATGGTAATTCCTTGGTTTTTACATTATACTATAATAAATTCAAACAATGATGTTGGGAATGTAAAACGGTACAACCAGTTGGAATTCATTTTGTCGGTGTCTTAAAAACATCAACTTATTTCTCTGCTATGAGGTAACAATTTCACTCATATATTTACCCAAGCATCGTGTAAACAAATATACACAAAAAAAGTTGTACAACAATGTTAAAGCAAAATTATTCATAAAGGCCAAACACTAGAAATAACATAAATATCTATAAATAGGTAAGTGGATATGCAATTTTCATATATTCACATGATGAAATAACACCAATAAAGGAAACACATTTCTGTTAGATTCAAAAACATCAAACAGTTATGATGAATGAAATCAGAACAATATTTGCTTCAGGGTAGAGGAGTGGATGGAAATGGGCATAAGAAACCTTTCTGGGATGATCAAAAATCCATCTCTTTATTGGGTAGAAATAGAGTTGTATATATTTGTCAAAACTCAAAAATCTTGAACATTATTTTATATGTAAACTAAATCAATACAATTACAATATTAACTTGTTATATGTTTTATTGAAATCTTCCTACATCTTCAACTAAATAATGTCTGTTCAGTTCATGAGTACAGAGTAAATTTTAATAAAACCCATCACAATGATACTGGTTTTATATATTTTACATTCTCTCAAATGTGATTGTATATGCAGAAATTCTATAATTTGATGCATACAAGCTTAAAACTGTGTTCATTTCTAGTGAATTGAATTCTTTTTTTTTTTTAAGTTTATTTATTTATTTTGAAGAGAGACAGCGCAAGAGAGAGGATGGGTGGATGAGTGAGGGAGAGGGGGCAGAAAGAGGGAGAAAGAGAATCCCAATCTCTCTTCACTGAGAGCACAGAGCCTGCCATGGGGCTCCATCTCACAAACTATGAGATCTTTCACAGTAGCCAAAGTCAATAGTTGCATGCTTAACCCACTGAGCTACCCAGGGGCCCCTCTAATGAATTGAATTCTTACTATGTCTTGTTTCTATTTATCTTTCAAAATGCCTTTGCCTTAAAGATTATTTGTTCCATTTACTTAATAAAGTTACAACTGCTTTACTTTGGTATATGGTATAACTATTTATAACGTTATATAACCCTTTTCTTTAAATGATAAAACCATGTGTATTCTTTTATCTTATAACTTTCTGCCTCTTCGGTCTTATGATGGTAATTATTAATATTATACAGTGTATATTCCAGGAGCTCATTTTTAAAATCCAATATAGATATGTTTGTCTTTTATCTGGAGATTTCAGTAAAATTATACTTAGTTATTGTTATCATTTTCTTTTTTTAAGCATTTCATATTTGCTTTCTATCTTCCTACTGAATTTTTCTTCATTATGTCCCTTTGTAATGTTCTAGTACACCCTCACTTGAGCTTCCATAAAAGAATTAGGCCCTACAGAAAATTATTTGAGGGATTATTCTGTCAATTCTCAAAGGAACATAAATAACTAGTTACATTGTAGATATAAAGAGGAAGTTAATCCATTGCATATAATGTTTTAAGTCACGAGGGCTTAATTTTCTCTTAAAATTTTGATTGAGAAAGGATGATGAAAGAAATAAATCTGACAAAAATATGCAGTATCATAATTATAATGGTTCATATTTGAGAGATTATATGGTTTCTCATGTCAAATACTATAAGTCAAAGTATCTATGTATAGAAACATGTCCAAAGCCTTTGCTGAAATCTTAGTAATAGATTAGTCTGGAAAAATATAAACTATTAAAGGTCAGGGTTTCTCATCATCATGACTATTGGTCATGACTACTGGTCAACTCCCATGGTCTCTACCCACCATATGCTTACGGCAATGCCCAAGATAAAACAAACTAAAATCTCAGTAGACATTGATAAATGTCTCCTGGGTGAGAAAAATCACTTCCATTGAGAACAACCATTATAGTCAACTACTTCAAGGAATTTGAATGAAAATGTAAGGATTGGACGGTTCAGTCAGTTGAGCTTCCAGCTCTTGAGATATCAGCTCAGGTCATGATCTAACGGTTGTGGGATTAAGCCCTGCATCAGGCTCCAAGTGGAGTCTGCTTAAGATTTTCCCTCTCTCTGTCCTTCCACCCCTTTTGTTCCCTCTCTCTCTCTCTCTCTCACAAATAAAATTAATTTTTTATGTTATTTACTTATTTACTTATTTTGAGAGAGAGAGAGAGAGAGAGAGAGAGCATAAGCAGGGGAGAGGCAAAGAGAGGGAGGGAAAGAATTCCAACCAGGTTCCACACTGTCAGTGCAGAGCCTGATGTGGGACTTGAAATTATGAACCGTGAGATGATGACCTGAGCCAAAACAAAAAGTCAGATGTTTAACCAATTGAGCCATCCAGGTGCCCCTAAAATAAAATATTTTTTTAAATGTACGAATTAGATAAATAACATGGAATGACATATGATTAGATTAGGCATATTGACATGTACCCCATTTTCTTTAACGTAATTATTCAGTGCATTTTCTTTCTCTAGGTGCCTAGATGATAAAATGTATGGAGACACCACATATAATGGAAAACCTAATTTTGTTTTTTTCTGTTGATTTTGACTTTTACACAATAAATGTAGTTAGTTTATTATTAATAATATTGTGAACTGAGGACATTCATATGAGGAATGAATATTAAAGGGGAATTGGAAAAAATTGAGAAGTATGCTAAGTAATAAAGCAAATTTTAAAGAGAAAATAATCTAAGGAAATAAAATTTTTAATCAAGAAAAATTTATAGAAGTAGAGCATCATTTTCACTGTGAAAGGAAATAAAATCAAAGGAAGACATGAATTTGCGATAGAAAGGCAGAATGTTTAAGAATTTTCCAATAATGTCTGGCATTTTCACTGTGTAAAAAGAGAAATTGTTATATGGATTATAAGGTCAAAATCTTGGAGACTGAATAATTTAAGGATATAAGTTTTAGAAAATGTTATTGAAGGTTTGAAAGAGATGTAGCGGGCAACAAACACACGGATAAATTATTTGGCAATTTTTTTTAACTGCCAAGTTGAAGCTTAGGCCCATGAATTTACGAAGCACCAATCCTCCTCTACATTCCATAGAGTGCTGATGTGGGAAAAAACAAGTATATATTTGTTACTGGAGAAAAGTTACACAGGATGCGATATTTGATTTTAAAATATAGGTTAGAAATCAAAGTGTTGGAGGCTTTCAATGGGAGATGGCATTGGAGTAGTGAAATGCAAGGACCCCAAGTTCATCTCATCCCATGAACACAAGATAACAATCAAATCATCCTAAATCAGAAGACTGACAGAATTAACTCCACAATAAAGGGAAGGAAGAGGCCACATCAAAGAACGTAGAAGAGATAGAGGTGTGGTTTAGTGGAGAAATGGATCATAGGTGCTGTAGAGGAGAGGGATCCATGGTCGCAGAGAAGGGTAAAAAAAGAGTAGAGCACACAGATGAACAAGAATATTTCCCCAAAGCCATTGCCTGGGAAAATGAAAGATGATGAATTTTGTGAGTTCTTGTAACCAGAGGGACTTAGAGCTTGGAGTTTTAAAGGTCAGCGGGTTTAGCTGGGATGAAGCCCCAAGGGCACTGTGCTGCTCTTGGAGAGAAGGCAGGTAAACAACCTAGGTACAGAAGGCATGAGAAGAGTAATTTCAAGAATTCCTGGGGCACAGAGAGGGGAGATTATTCTCTCTTCTTAGAGCACGTCCCTGAGAGACAGCATTAATGGAGATACCTCTCTAACAACAAAAAAGTTGGCTGGCACCATTTCCCTCCCTCGATCCTCAGCATTAACACAGAACCACCCACAGGAGGCAACATAGTACTGACACAGACTGTTTAACTTGCTTACAAGTCCCACATCGCTGTGCTCTGCCAGTACTGCCCTTTTTCAGTCAGGCTTGCTCAATCCTAGTGTAACAAGCTCTTTGCCCATAATACTAGCAGAAACCCTTGCCCACATCACCTCTACCAAACAGAGAGTTCTGCAGGACTTCAGTTCTACTGAAAGTAGCATTAGGTCTCATTTAACACATGGCATACTCTGGCCAAGGACAAAACACTGCCCACTGCAGCAATGGAGAGCTTCTGCAGAAAACTGGTCTGAAGGCAAGAGCAGCCAAACACAACAGCAGAGCACACACTCACACCAGAGACAATCTGAATGCCAGGCCCTGGAGGCTACATGACCTTTTCTTCATAAAGCCATTACTCTCAGGAACAGGAAACATAACTGGCTCTTTCTAACACAGAGACAAAGGCAGAGACCTAGACAAAATGCCAAGACAGAAGAACTCAACCCAAATGAAAGAACAAGATAAGGCCATGGCCAGAGCCCTAAGCTAAAAAGATTTAAGTTACATGCCTGATAGATAATTTAAAGCAATAATCATAAGGATACTCGCTTGGCTTGAGAAAAGAATGGAACACTTCAGGGAGATCCTTACCACAGAGATAAAAGAGCTAACAAAGTATGAGTCAGAAATGAAGAATGCAATTAATGAGATTAGAAACAGGCTTGATGCATGCACAGGATGTCAGAAGAAACAGAGGAATTAATTAGTAATATAGAAGACAAAATAATGGAAAATAATGATGCTGAACAAAAAAGAGAAAGAATTATCAAACATGAGAGTAGACTTACGAAGTCAGTGATTCCATCAAACATAATAACTTTGTATTATAAGAGTCCCAGAAGAAGAAGAAGAAGAGAGAAAAGGGGGCAGAAAGTTTATTTGAGGAAATAATAGCTGAAAACTCCCCTAATCTGGGGACGTAAAAACACATTCATATTTGGTGGCACAAAGAACTCCCACCAAAATCAACAAAAGCAGGCGAAAACAAGACATATTATGATTCAATTTGCAAAATATACTAATAAAGAAAAATCTTAAAAAGAAGCATGACAAAAGAAGTCCTTAACTTACAAGAGAAGACCAATAAGGCAAGCTGGAGATTTCTCAATAGAAATTTGTATGGAACTAAAAAGGCCCCAAATAGCCAAAACAACCTTGAAAAAGAAAAGCAAACCTGAAGCATCACACTTCCAAACTTCAACTTATATTACAAAGCTGTAGCAATCAAAACAGTACGATAGTGTCACAAAATATACACATAGCTCAGAAGAACAGAGTAGAAACCCAATTACATGGTCAATTAATTTTCAACAAAGTAGAAAAGAATACCCAATAGGAAAAAGTCTTTCAACAAATGGTATTGGCAAAATTGGACAGCAACGTGCAAAAGAATGAAAGTGGATGACTTTCTTACACTATACACAAAAACAAATTCAAAAGGAATTATAGACCTGGATGTAGTACTTGAAAGCATAAAAATCCTAAAAGAGAACATAGGCAGTAATTTCTCTGACATCAGCCATAACAACTTTTTTCTAGCTAGGTCTCCTGAAGCAAGGGAAACAAAAGCAAAAACAAACTATTGTGGCTACTTCAAAATAAAACTTCTGCACAATGAAGAAAACAATCAACAAAACTAAAAGGCCACTTAAAGAATGGCAGAAGATATTTGCCAATGACATAAATGATGACGGGTTAGTGTCCAAAATCTATAAAGAACTTGTACCAGTCAACCCCCTCCAAAAAAAACCCCATATTATTCAATTAAGAAAATGGGTAGAAGACATGAACAGACATTTCTATAAAAAAGACATCCAGATGACCAACAGACACATGAAAAGATGCTTCTCATCACTTATCATCAGGGAAATGCAAATCAAAGCTACAATGAGATATCAGCTCCAATGTATCAGAATGACTAAAACAACAACAACAACAACAACAACAACAAACATCAAGTGGTGACTAAGACGTGGAGAAATAGGAATCCTCTTGCACTGTTCTTGGGAACACAAACTGGTGTAGCCACTGTAGAAAAATGTATGGAGTTTCCTCAAAAAGTTAAAAATAAAACTAACTTATGATCCAGTAATCACAATACTGGTATTTACCTTCCCCCCAAGAAAATACAAAAACACTAATTCAAAGGGATACGTGCACCCCTATGTTTATAGCAGCACTATTTACAGTAACCAAAGTATTGAAGTAGCCCAAGTGTCCATTGACTGATGAATGGATAAAGAAAATGTGGTATCTCTCTCTCTCTCTCTCTCTCTCTCTCTCTCTCTCTCTCTCTCTCTCTCTTTCTCTCGACATACACACACACACACACACACACACACACAATGAAGTACTGCTCAGCCATAGAAAGAATGAATCTTGTCATGGATAGAACTAGAGAGTATAATGTTAAGCACAATAAATCAATCAGAGGAAGACAAATACCATTTGATTTCGCCCCTATGTGGAATTTAAGAAACGAAAACAAATGAGCAAAGGGCAAAGAGAAAGAGGGATAGAGAGAGAGGAAGAGAGCAAGAAACAGACTCTTAACTATAAGAGAACAAACAGATGGCTACCAGAGAGGATGTGGGGGATAGGTAGGTAAAATAGATGAACGGAATTGAAGAGTCCATTTGTCATGACGAGTACTGAGTGATGCATGGGATTGTTGATCACTATTTTGTACACCTAAAACTAATATAACATTGTGTGTTAACTGTATTGGAATTAAAATAAAAATGAAAGAAAAGAAAGATATCACTTGCTCTGGATTGGAAGAATTGATATTGTTAAAATTTTCATTTTATCCAATGTTGTCTATATTCAATATAATCTCTATCAAAATCCTAATGACATTGTTCACAGATATAGAAAAATAACTCTCAATTTTGTATGGAACCACACAAGACCCCACATCTATGAAAGCAATCTTCAAAGCAATCATGAGAAATAAGAACAATGCTGGAGTCATCACACTTCATGATTACAAACTATACTACAAAGTTATAGTAATCTAAGCAACATGATACTGGGATAAAAATAGAAATAATGGAACAGAATAAGGAGCTCAGAAATAAACCCCTGCATTTACAGTCAACTAATGTTTGACAAAGGAGCCAAGAATACTCAATGGGAAAATATTATCTTTTCAATAAATAGTGTAGGGGAAACTGGGTAACCACATGCAGAAAAATGTAATCAAGCCCCTTTCTTACACCATTAATAAAAATTAACTTTACATGGATCAAAAACTTAAACATAAAAGGGAAAACTGTAAAACTTCTAGAAAATATAGGTGAAAATATCCTTGGCATTGGCCTTGGCAACAATTTTTGGATATGATACACAAAGCCCCAGCATGAAGAGGAAAAATAAAAATCAACAAATGGACTACATCAAACTTCTGCACAACGAAAGAAACAACAAAATAGAAAGTTAACCTACAGAATAAAATATTTGCAAACTGTGCCTTGGATAAGCAGTTCATATCCAAAATAAAAAAAGAATTCAAAAAACTCAAAATTTTAAAAATTAAAAAAAAAAAGAACAAGCAATCCAATCAAAAAATGGACAAAGGAACTGAATAGACATTTTTCAAAGAAGACATCCAAATGATCAACAGGTGCATTAAAAGATGTTCAATGTTACTAATCATCAGGAAAATGTAAATCAAAACTACAATTAGGTATCACTTCACACCTGTTAATACATCTGTCATCAAAATGATAAGCTGTAACAAGTGTCAAGGATGGTGGAGAACAGGAGATCCTTGTGTATTTTTGATAGGAATGTAAACTGGAACAGCCACTATGGAAAGAGTATGAAGTTTTCTCAAAAAATTAAAAATAAAACCACCATATGATCAAATAATCCCACTTCTGAGTGGGATAAAAACACGATATTGAAGAGATATATATACTCCATTGTTTATAGAAGCATTATTCACAATAGCCAAGATATGGAAACAATCTAAGTTGTTTATGAATATTATTCAGCCATTAGAAAGAAGGAAATCCTGCCTTTTACAACAACATGGGTAGACACTGAGGGCCTTCTAAGTTAAATAAGTCAGGCAGAGAAAGACAAATACTGTGTGATATAACTTATAAATATGAGATATAAAAAAGGTAAACTCAGAAACAGAGTAGAATGATAGTTACCAGAGGCTAGGGGTGGGGAAATTGGGAAGATATTGGCCAAAGGATACAAACTTGCAACAACAATATGAATACTTTCTGGATATCTAATAGTATTCTGATTACACTGTAATCATACACTGTAGTATGTATGTCTAAGTTAGTAAAGAACTAGATCTTATTGAAATTATGCTGTGTATAAAAAGTCTTTCAAGTAACATCTTTCCTTTAGATAAAAGTGATTATAAACATTAGTGTGGAAGCCTAAGTGAATAGCCCCGTGCTTAAGGCCTTAAAATTACACTGTAATTCAAGAGAGATAGCAAGAGCAGGGGAGGGGCAGAAAGAGGGAGAGAGAGAATCCCAAGAAGGCCCCGTGTTGTCAGGGTGGAGCCCCATGCAGGGCTTGAACTCACACACCAAGAGATCATGACCTGAGCTGAAACCAAGAGTTGGAAACATAACCTACCCAGCCACCGATGTGCCCCATCAGCTCACCACTTATTAAGGACTTGGTATTTACTCATTTGAGAAACTCAGAATACACAATTAAGATCTGTACACTTCACTATAGGTTAATTTAACATCAAAAGAGAAAAAAACCCTATAAACAAATATTACATTGTAGTTAATTATATGCATACTGAAGTTTATTGAGAAGTATATTGCTGTCTACAACTTACCTTTAAATGTAATGGATTGGTAAATGCATAAACAAATATAAACAAATATAGTAAAATGCTAATGATAGGAATTAGGTTGTGAGTATATAGATGTTTACTAAAAAATTATTTTATCTTTGCCAAATTTACAAACTTTTTAAAAATTAAATATGTTTTGGGTAACTGTAACAATGCAAAATTACCACAAAATTATTAATAAAGAAGAAAACTTTTCTTAAAAAGGAAAAGTATGGCTGTGCAAGGCATGTTTTGTTGCACATATTTTTTCTGTGGCTAGAAACCCAATTCTAGAGACAGTTAAACAAGGTTTTGAATATTATGCTATACATATTGGTTGAATTTTGAATCATAGGAGCCTACAAATATGAGGGGGGTATTTCTTTATATTTGGCTGTCTTTGAGTAAGAAAGCAGCATAATCATGCTAACAATTTAAAATTTTATTGTGCTTATAGTGCTAAATGTATTATAATACGGTGAAGTAAAAAGCCATTAAAAAGTAAAGATCCTAGATGATTCTGAAAGCCGAGAATTTGAGAATATGGGAGAATGATGAGATCCAGGGAGCCTGAAAGTATTGAAAAAGAAAGACATCTCCACTGGAACTGCAATGGTAGATAAAAGAGAGAGTGAAAATGCTGAAAGTTTGGTATAAGTAAATGATATAACATTTACATGGTGCAGTAGAATTTTTCATTGAGTGAAACAAAAAGAGCCTTCCAAGAGTTAGTTTAGATACATCTCTCTTTAGTAAATGAATTCTTTAGCATCTCCACTGTTTAGCTCATAAATCTCACAGGAAGAACTTTAAAGGCTTATTTAGACCCATTCATAGAATTTAACCATTAGCCACTGTTGGGGATTGAAGTGTGTCCCCCCACCCCACCCAGTAAGTTGAAACCCTAATTTCCAGAAGCTGTGAATGTGACCTTACCTAGAAATAAGGTCTTGCTGATGATAGAGTTAAGAGAAGATCATTCGGATGTATCTGAATCAAATAAGACTGTGTCCTTATGAAAAGCGAGAAATTTGGACATAGAGACAAAAATACACACAGGAGGAAAACAGTGTGAGGATGAAGCCAGCGATAAGAATAATGCATCTACAAACCAAGGAGTGCCAACGATAGCCAGCCAACCACCGGAAATGGGAAACGCTGCTCTTAGACTTCAAGTCTCCAGAATTATGAAATTTCTGTTGTTTTAAGTCACTTATCTGTGGTACTTTAAGACACTCCTAGGAAAATAATGCAGCCACTAATAAAGATGCTCCAGTTTGAGGGAATATGGTGGTGAACGTAGCATAGTTTTTGACTCTTCACAAACCCTTCGCACACACACACACACCGCAACACACATGGCAACTAGTAGAGCAAAGCCAAAAGACATTGACAATGCCTACAACAAAACTAGGTGATATTCTGGTAATGTCTTTTCACCTGGACTGTCTGCCTTCCCTATGGAAAGGTATATACTTTCCTATGGAAAAGTATATTCTCTTTTCCTCCACTAATTATAGCCATGAAAGAATCTTTCTCCTACCTTCACTGTGAGAATCTGGTAGCATTCCTGGAGATAAATTCATGAAAATGTGGACCATCCCAAGACTTTAGTTTCCAGAACTTTCTCCCTCTCATGCTAGTCTACATTCAACCTTGAGCAATACATCAAAATTACCATTTAAGTGTCCCTACCAGACAAAGACCCCACTAAAAAGGAGAATTACAGGCCAGTATCCCTGATGAAACTGGATGCAAAAATTCTCAACAAGATATGAGCAAATCGATTCAACAGTGCATTACAAGAATTATTCACCATGATCGAGTTGGATTCATTCCTGGGCTGCAGCGCTGGTTCAATATTCACAAATCAAACAATGTGATATATCACATTAATAGAAGAAAGGATAAGAACCATATGATACTGTCAATAGATGCAGAAAAGGCATTTGACAAAATACAGCATCCTTTCATAATAAAAACCCTCAAGAAAATCGGGATAGAAGGAACATACCTTAACATCATAAAAACCATATATGAAAGGCCCACAAGTAATATTCTCAATGGGGATAAACTGAGGGCTTTCCCCCTGAGTCAGGAACATAACTGGGATGTCCACTCTCACCACTGTTGTTTAACATTGTGTTGGAATTCCTAGCCTTAGCAATCAGACAACAAAATGAAATAAAAGGCATCCAAATTGGCAAAGAAAATGTCAAACTTTCACTCTTCACAGATGACATGATACTCCGTGGAAAACCTGAAAGTCCGCACCAAAAAAACTGGTAGAGCTGATACATAAATTCAGCTTAGTCACAGAATATAAAGTCAATGTACAGAAATCAGTTGCATTTCTATACACTAATAATGAAGCAACAGAAAGAGATAACAGGGAATCAATCCCATTTACAATTGCACCAAGAACCATAAAATACCTAGGAATAAACCTAACCCAAGTAAAAGATCTGTATGCCAAAAACTATAGAAAGCTTATGAAAGAAATTGAAGAAGACACAAAGAAATGGAAAAACGTCCATGCTCATGGATTGGAAGAGTAGATATTGTTAAAATGTCAATACTACCCAAAGCAATCTACATATTCAATGCAATCTTTATCAAAATAGTATCAGCATTATTCACAGAGCTAGAACAAACAATCCTACAATTTGTATGGAACCACAAAAGACCCCGACAGCCAAAGCACTATAGAAAAAGAACCAAAGCTGGCGGCATCACAATCCTGGCCTTTAACCTGTATCACAAAGCTGTAGTCATCAAGACAGTATGGTATTGAAACAAAAACCGACACATAGATAAGCAGAATAGAAAACCTATATATGGACCCACAAATGTATGGCCAACTTATGTTTGACAAAGCAGGAAAGACTATCCAATGGAAGAAAGTCTCTTTAGTGCTAGGAGAACTGGACAGCAACATGCAGAAGAATGAAACCGGACCACTTTCTTACACCATACCCAAAAAATAAAATCAAAATGGATGAGAAACCTAATGTGAGACAGGAAACCACCAAAATCGTACAGGAGAAAACAGGTCTTTGTTGACCTCAGCCGCAGCAACTTCTTACTTGACGGGTCTCTGGAGGCAAGGGAAATAAAAGCAAAAAACACAAGTGCGCTCTTAACCCCTTTAATCTATTTTACCCATTCCCCCACAAATCCCTTCTCCAACAACCACCCTTGTGTTCCATGTTTTTAAGGGTCTATTTCTCTGTGTTTTTTTTTCTTTGTTTTGTTCATTTGTTTTTTCTTTCTTTGTTCATTTGTTTTGTTTCTTCAATACCACATAGAAGTGAAATCATAAGTTATTGCCTTTCTCTGACTTATTTCAGTAAGCATTTTACCCTGTAGGACCATCCATGTTGTTGCAAATAGAAAGATCTTCTCCTTTTTTATGGCTAAGGAATATTCTAATATAGATAGTTACCCTGTCTTTATCCATTCATCTATCCATGGATACTTGGGTTGCTTCCATATCTCCTCTATTATAAATAATTCTACAATAAACATAAGAGTGTGTATGTCTTTTCTAATGACTGTTTTTATTTTCCTTGGGTAAGTACCTAGCAGTGGTATTACTGGCTTATATGGTAATTCTATTTTTAATTTTTTGAGGAAATTTTATACTGTTTAACATAGTGCCTGCAGCAATTTACATTCCCACCAATAGTACACAAGGGTTCCTCTTTTCCATATTCTTGTTAACACTGGTTATTTCTTGTCATTTTGAGGTTAGCAATTCTAACAGGTGTAGGTTTTAATTTGCATTTCCATGATGATTAGTGATTTTCAGCATCTTTACATGTGTCTGCTGGCCATCTGTACGTCTTCTATGGAAAACTATTTAGGTCCTCTGCACATTTTTAATGGAATTTTTGTGGTTTTTTTGACGTTGAGTTGTATAAGTTCTTCATATATTTTGGATATTATTCATTTATCAGATATACCTTTTGCAATATCTTCTCCCATTCAGTAAGTTGCCTTTTTTAAAAAATATATTTAATTAAATTTTTAAATTTTAATTCCAATATAGTTAACATACATTATTGTATTAGTTTCAGGTGTACTGTGTAGTGATTCAACAATTGCATACATTACTGTGTTCATCATGATAAGTGTATTCCTAACCCCCATCACCTTTTTCATCTATCACCCACCAATCTCCCCTCTAGTCATTTTCTCTTTGTTCTCTATAGTTACAAGTCTGTTTTTCGGTTTCTCTCTCTTTTTTCTTTGTTTTCTTTCTTTCTTTCTTTCTTTCTTTCTTTCTTTCTTTCTTTCTTTCTTTCTTTTTTCCTTTATAGTTTATTGTCAGGTTGGTTTCCATATAACACCCAGTGCTCTTCCCCACAAGTGACCTCCACCAAGACCATCACCCCCCATTACCTTTCCCCCTTCCCCTTCCCTCCTCAGTTTATTTTCAGTATTCAAGAGTCTCTCGTGTTTTGTCTCCCTCCCTCTCCCTAACTCTTTTCCTCATTCCCCTCCTCATGATCCTCTGTTGGGTTTCTCCTGTTAGACCTATGAGTGAAAACAGATGGTATCTGTCCTTCTCCGCCTGACTTATTTCGCTTAGCATGACACCCTCGAGGTCCATCCACTTTGCTACGAATGGCCAGATTTCATTCTTTCTCATGGCCATGTAGTATTCCATTGTATGTATGTATGTTAGGGCCCTTTTTTCCCTAGCTGCTTTCAGAATTATCTCTTTGTCTTTATATTTTGCCAGTTTCACTGTGATATGTCGTGGCTAAGGTCGATTCAACTTACGTC
>JAQQST010000403.1:0-12930 GCA_028646485.1 Cryptoprocta ferox
GAGAGAGAGAGAGAGAGAGAGGGAGAGAGAACAGGTGGAGTAGGGGCAGAGAGAGAGGGAGACACAGAGACACAGAATCTGAAATAGGCTCCAAGCTCCCAGTTCAGCACAGAGCCCAAGGACGGGCTCAAACCCACAAACTATGAGATCATAACCTGATCCAAAGTTGGCTACTTAACTGACTGAGCCACCCAGGGGCCCCTCCATTTATGTTTTAGAATCAGCTTGGCTATACCTAAAAAACAATTGTGCTGGAAGTTTGATGGACATTGTATGAAATCTGTAGATCAATTTGGGAGAATTGAGCTATTTACTATGTTGAATCTTTTAATCAATAGACTCATAATGTCTTTCTGTTAACTTAGTCTTTCTTTAATTTTATCATTTTCATTACTTAATCATTTTTAACTTTAGAATTTTAAGACTTTTCAATCTAGTTCAAATGCTATTTTGGGGTTGGATTCCAGCTGTCCATTGCTAGTATATTGAAATATGATTGATGTTTGAGTGTTGCATTTGTTTCAAGTAAACCTAATAGACTCACTTATTAGTTCTGAAAGTTTCTTTGTGTATTTCCAAGATTTTCTTTGTAGATAACATTGTTGGATACAAAAAGGGAAAAATTATTTATTGCTCTCCAATTGGTATGTTTTTTATTTCTTTTTCTTGCCTTCTTGCACAAGCTTTGATTTCAGTGTGATGTTGAATGGAAGTAATGAGAGGAATTGGTTGATTTTATCTAAGTTGTCAAATACATATGCACAAAAATGTTTGTAGTTTTCCTTATATTGCTTTCAGTTGTGGTGTCTTTAGTGATATTACCATATCATTCTTAATATTAGTTATTTATGTCTTTATTTTTTCGTTCTGGCTTGTGAAAAGTTAAAAAGTTTATAAGTGTATAAAAGAATCAAATTTGGTTTCACTGAATTTTTGCAACTACTTTGTTTTCAATCCTTTATTCCTACATCTATGTTTATTGATGTCTTCCTTTCCTATCTTTTTTTAAATTTATTTCTTAAGATTGAACATTACATTTCTTATGTAAGGCCTTTCATTTTTTATAAGAACCATTTAATGGTATATATTTTCCTTTAAACATTGATTTAGCTCTATTCTACACAGTGTGATATGTTGTAATTTTTATTATCTCCAATTCAAAATATTCTCTAAAGTTTCCTTAGAATTGTCCCTCTTGGAACCATCATGTAAAGTGTGTTGTTTAGTTCCAAGTATTTGACTTATTGTTGTTTTTCCCTGTTTTTCATATATGTGTAGATTTTCCTCTCTCACCAAACATGGATATTTTTGGTCATTAATTCCTTTTTTCTTTTATTTTTCCTTTTTCTCCTCTCTTTCTTGGACTCCATTGATACTAATGTTAGATTTCTTTGTTATAGTTGCACAGATTCCTAATACTGCAGTTATTTACTTATTTTGTTCAATATTTCATCTCTCTATTTAAGTTATTTGTAATATCAATGGCATTGACTCTTTCCTTGTCATATATATATATATATATATATACCTTTGCCGGCATTTTTACCCTTGTTCATCAGTCTTCCTTAATAATTGTTGTAGCACTTTATAAGAAGCTATTTTAAATATTTTTGAAAGAATTCCAACATTAGTATTATCTTGTCCTTATCATCTTTTGATTGTCTCTTTTCTGATATTTGTAGAGATTTTCTTGGTTTTTCTTTTTGTGATAATTTTTGGTTACAGCATGGATCTTTTTAAATTTTGTGATAGGTTATACTGAGACTTATTTAATTTCTGTGGAAAATGTTCATTTTTTTTTTAAGCTGGCAATCAACATGGCTGAATTTGGCCAACACATTCTTTTTAGGCTCCTATGGGTTTTAGTTTTAACGTTACTTCAGTTTTCAAAGATTTGGCAGTGCTGTTCTGACCGGCTCTATATGTGCACCAGCCAGTAGCCACTTTTGGGAAATGAGCAGTGATTTCTCTCTCTTTAGCATTTAGAGTCACTCATGCTTCATTAAGGATGAATCGAGAGTTTAGTTTCCCTAGGTCCTCCCTCGCTGTCATCTTCCTGGTGCCAGCTTTTAGGTCCTTTGGATAGACAACGGGAACTCTATTTACCCCTGCACACCACCAGTGTGCAATATCTTGACTGCACCTCCATTCTGGAAGAAGTGGCAGAAAGACAGGGGAGGAAAAACATCAATGAGACTTATCCTAACATCTGGTAAGATCACTTTTTGAATTGAAGAGGAATTTTCCCCTCATACAGAGTCTTAGGTCTTATGAGCCTCGGCTATCACTACTGTCCTTGCCAGAAGAATCTCTTCCTACACATTAAGCCTGAACAGAACGGCTTCTTCTGCCATTTTTTCTGATTGTGCTTATGTTCAAATCTAGTTTTTGAATTGTCTTGAGACCAGATTGAGGAAAAAAAACAGAAAAAATGATAATTCAATGATATTTGAAATTCTGATCTTCCAAATATGTCTGCTACTATTTATTTACTTTTTGGAGTCCTCGCCTAGTGATTTTATAGCCAAAATCATTTAGGTGAGAAAGAGTGTACTCTGCTTGCGTGACTTTCAAGGTTCCTGAAGTAGGAACCTGCCTAATTTTATTTTTACAACCTCACTAAGCATACTTGTCTGATATGGGACTTTCTGTGGCAGGGATTAAAACAAATCAGCCTTAATTATAAATATGCAAACCCATAGACTTATCCTACCTAATACAAAGCCCTAAAGACAATTGAGTACTTGCTTGTTAGAGAATATGGACTTAATGGACGTCTGAACAGCACAGCATCCTCATTCACTCAGGTATGTCCTAGCATCATCAATTTGGAATTATTTGGAAAATGAGTTTTTAATAGCAGCTATTTCTAATCCTGAATATATGTACCATTTAAGGATCCAACTTGAACATAACTCCCCAAACAAATGTGAACCTTATCAGCATGCAGTTCGTGGAAAACACAGCAGCCAGGACTGACTGAGAATTTAGACTAACAGAATGCCCCTGTACTGCTCAGTCTATGAAACGCATAGCAGTTAATAGCAAGATTAAAGTGTTTAGAAAACATTTTAAACTGTTTAAAGTTAAATTCTTCATTGTGGGAACTTAAACTTAAAATTTAACAGTATTAAAATACTATACTAATAATATATTGAAAAAAGAAATGATGAGGGCTGTTTGTCATAATATAACCACATCCCTAAGGCAGTAAGAGATACTAAACTTAACCAAGTATCTGTAATTCCCAAGAGTAGTTATTATCTTATGACAACTATGCACTAGATTCGCTTTGCTTCTATAATAAATGTCTGTATTGTGATAGAAAGTGTAGCATAATTTTCTAGAAGATAAAATCAGTTTGACAGCCATCTCAGTTTGTTTCACATGAAATAATCTAACATGTAAAATATTTTCTCACCAACTAAGGTGCCTCTTTTAACTTTTCTCATTTAAAGTCAACATCACTTTGAAGACATAGAGACCTGCCAGTGAGCTTAATCCATGGGGTTCTCTGAACTATCAATCCATAGTTGACAAGACACTCACATTAATGCTTTATGATATGTATCATTTCAGAAAATTTTATAGTACAATGTGAAGCTAGAATAAGCAGAACATCAATTAACATTTGTCTTTGGAAAAGAAAATAGGTTTTTCAGTCTAAAGGTCATACGATTTTGCTTTTATAGTAATATTCTATAAAGTTTTTCATTATTTTTGGATTATGTGAGGATTTCTATTTCTAAATTTTATTTTTTTTATTAAGTTTGAGGGAATGTGCATTTGGTTTAAGAAAACAGACTGCTTCAGGTATTTCAAACTGCCAAGGATGTAATATAGGGAATTACAGTCTTAAAATAATATGAGAAACGTTGAGGTGAGAAGGTCAAAGAATCTATAAATCCTGTTTAAGAAATCAGGAAAGGCAGGTATCACTAGGAGTCTCCGCAGATAAGATGAGCTGCCGGCAGCATCCAGCCTGGGGATTTGAAGAGGATGCCCATAGCCTACCAGCAAAACCTCAACTCTGTTGTCTGCCAGAGCCAATGTGCTCAGTTACCACTGCTGCAGGGACAAACCCAGCTTCTATTTCACTTTCCAGATCTTTGCATAAGTGTCTTTTAATGGCAAATTTTTAAGTGGAAGTTTTCAGCAAGAGAGATCTCCATCGACTATAGTATGGACAAAAAGTTATCAAAGCAGGAATTGTGATTACTGTTAGCAGGCAGTAACCTATGAATCATCATTCCTAAATACACTTCTATTCATAATGAGTCTTCTTTAAAAAATATACATCATGCTTTTACTTATTGTACTAGTTTCCTAGGACTCCTGTAACAAAGCACCACAAACTATATGCCTTATACAACAGAAATGTATTCTGGAGGCCAGAAGTCCAAGATCAAGGTTCATCAGGGCTGTTCATTCCTTCTGAGAGCAGTGAGGGAGAATCTGTTCCATGCCTCTCTCTTATGGTCACTATATAAATAAAGCTTTCACTAAATCGACAGATGGCATGGCTATCAGAGCATTTTGGCAAAGGATATACATTTATGTCCAATCAAAGTATCTCTTTCAGTGAAAATGAGAGCCATCTACTGCTTCCCTGGGTAATGGTGTAATTTTGGACTCTCAATTGATTTCTGCTTTTGGATATTGGGGTCAGTTCAGCTTTGGAGAGAAAAAAATTCATCTAGTTGAACCTAGGCAAATACTTCCATACTTCCCACCATAGTTACTTTGTTCATGAGCTTATTGAGTATAAGTAGGATAGCTGAGAAAAAGGCTGATTGACTTTCATAAAATAAGCCATCATTCCCACCTGACTATTAAGGATCTCATCAGTATTGAGTAAACATTCAAATGGAACACATGTATTTTTTTATACTGAACTCTTTCTGACAGATTCAGCCACATATATTTTCCAAGTCTTACAGTTGTGCAATCCTCTGATCTTGTTCCCTGATCATTTAGCCACTTCAGTTATTACCACTTCAGATCAAGCAGGACAGATACACGTCTTTAAGCAAAATGCACACCAGATATATATCTATATCTATATCTATATCTATATCTATGTATGTATGTATGTATGAAGTCTTATTCAGTGGGAGGATTTTATTCCTCTCTGTCCTTTACATACATTTTACACTGAGGGCATTCTATTAGGAGTTCACTTGTAGATGATGCTAATGCTTCAATGGATTAAAATATTTTCTTCAACACCTGAAAATAGGTGTATTTTCCAGATTTCAGATAAATGTGCGAATGTCTTCTACCCAAGGTGTATGCTTACTTATTTCTCTTTTCTTTTCCTGAGTTATCTGATTTATAGAAATTTTTGCTATATTATAGATGCATAGATATATTAATAACTCTTGTAACTTTACAAGTAATCAGTCTTTTGCATCATAAAGTATTCTTTTTGTCCCATGTAATGATTTTCAGTCCAAAATCTACTTTATCTAATATTAAAATTATGATCCAAACTTTCAATTTTCATTTGCCTTTATATATTTCCTTATGTGTATTTCAGTCTTTATGAAAAACTCTATTTTATGTTGTTCTCTTCTAGAAACCATCAAAACACATTTTGCTTTATTATTGATTTATTTCTTAAATAGATATATTTATTTTCATTTATTTTTATCTGTATGTTTGAGCTTAGTTGTAAATATTTTTGTTGTTTTTCTTTAAGATTTATAGTTTTATTCAGTTGATTTTTGTTTTGTTTTGATGATATAACATTTTCTATTGGGGTTTATCACAGCAATGTAAAGTTTATTTAACATTTGAACATATTATCAGACTAAAAAAGAAACACAAAATAAAGACATATGATATTTTTAATACATGCCTTAACAGTTTTGGTACAATTTAATATCCATTCATGAATCTAACTGATACCAAACCTGGCACATAAAGAATGTCTCTGAAAAAAATCTGGAGATAACTACATATTTAATGGTGAAGACTAAATGCTTCCACCCTAAACTGGTAACTAGGCTAAGATGTCCACTCTAATCATTTTAGTATTGTAGTGTAATGTAGGGTCTAACAAGAATATAACAAAATGCAAGGATAAAGTTCTGGTTTTCAGGTCAGCATATAAAGAGCTTGGAAGTTGCCAGTTTCTTCTAACAACAAATAAAAATCCGAACAAACTAAGAAATCAACAACTCTTCTATGATCCTTAAGAAAGGTGAGGTCACAGGGTAAACCAAAGATTGGAGACACAGTCCAAAGTAAGGTGTCATGGCTTACTTGAGCAGAGACTCATGAATGATCCACCCTAGAAACACTCCTAGGAAAACCTGAACTGTAACTGAGGAACTGTTGGAGCCTCTGAGCTTTAAAAATTCCAGGAAGATCCAGTCATAAGAGTTTATAAACAATTTTGTGAAATTTACTTCCAGGAGTTCCAGTAGATTCTTGCAGTAAATATCAGAGAAAAGTTTCCTCTTGCTTTCACCAGGTAGAGGGTTAAAGGAGCCATTTTTAAATATGCTGGAGTATTCAATTCTTAACAGGGTTTGCTCTTGGGAGAAACTAGATGACTAGATCCTAACCTGCTGCCATATTATCAGAGCATAACTTATCTGGAGGAAGGGAAATGCCCAACTCCAGCATACTCTAGCCATTCTCTCTCATCTAAAGGGGGAGAAAAAAAAACCCTGAAAAACACCTGTGAAGTTAATAGTCCAGAAGCATAGGCTTACCTAAAGACTTAGAGCTAATTACAAGACTACAGATTGCTTCCCCTCCCCCCACACCTTACCACCACATTACTGAAGTTCTGTTTACAGTGATTCCTTTTACCCAGCACATCATGTCTGGCTGTCAAGAAAAAAAAAATGATAAGACATACAATAAATAAATAAATAAATAAATAAATAAATAAATTCAAAGACAGCACACATCAGAACCAGACGTTTCAGGGATGTTGGAATTATCAGACATAGAAATGAAAACAACTATGATTAATACTATCTCATGGATAAAATATACAGCATGCAAGAACAGATGACCAGTGTAAGCAGAAAGATAAAATTCTTAAGAGAACCACAAAACAAATGTTAGAGATTAAAAACACAGAAATAAATATGGAGAATGCTTTTGACAAGTTTATTAGTAGACTAAATGGTTGGAGCAGAGTCTCTGAACTTGGGAAGATCTCAATAGAAATTTCTAAAACTGAAGAGCAAAGAGAATAAAGATTGGAAAAAAACCAGAATAGAACATCCAAGAACAGTGGGACAAATACAAGAGGTGTAATATGCATGTAAGGGGATAGCAGAAGAAGAAAGAAATTGAAGCAATATTTGGAATAATAATGACTGAGAATTTCCCCAAATGTATGTCCAATACCAAGCCACAGATCTACAAAGTTCAGAGAACACCAAAGAGGATAACTGCAAAAAAACTAGAGATAGGTACATCATTTTCAAACTATAGACAATTGAAGATAAGGAAAAAAATCCTAAAAGAAGTCAGAAAAATAAAAACAAACAAACTTCTCTTATAAAGAAACAAAGACAAGAATTACCTCTGACTTCTCAGAAACCATCCAAACAAGAAGAGAGTAAAATAAAATATTTACAGTGTTGAGACAATAAACAACCTAGAATTCTGCATCCTGTGAAATAATCCTTCAAAAATGAAGAAGAGATGAAAACGTTCTCAAACAAACAAAAATTGAGGAAACTTATTGTCAATAAACCTGTCATATAGAAATATTTTAAAAAGAGATATTTAGAGAGGAAAAACAATATGCGTCAGAAACTCAAATCTACAAAAAGAAAAGAGAATAGAAGGAATAAATTAAGGTAAAATAAAAACTCTAATTAATCTTACTCTTAATTGGTCTACAGATAACAGTTGAAGATAATAATAGCAACAATATATTTAATTATATATGCTTAAGTAATGTATTTGTTTATGTATGTATATATTATGTTGTGTATGTAGAATATGTATATATACACATTATGTATATACATACATAAGTATTATATATATTGTGTGTAGAATATATCTTATACATATTATATATATACATACATAAGCAAATATCCAATGAATGTCATTGATACAAAGGACAAGAGGAAGTAAACAGGATTTTTTGTTACTGTTGTTGTTAAAGTACTTACACTACCCATGAAGTAGTAGAGTATCATTTGAAAGTGGGCTTGAATTAGCTGTAAATGTATAATTACAAACTCTAGGGCAGCCACTAAAGAAGTTTTGGAGGGGGGAGATATAACTGATAATGCTAAGAAAGAAGAGAAAAGGGAATCATATAAAACACTTGATTAAAATCACAAAAGGCATAATAAGAGTGAAGACAAAATTTGAACAAAAAATGAAAACAGAAAAGTAACAAATATGGTAGACATGATCCATCTATATCTTATAATCACTTTGAATTTCAGTGGTCTAAATGTACCAATTAAAGAGATTGTCAGAGTGGATCAAAAAGAAGACCCATGTATATTTTGTCTACAAGAAACACACTTTAAATATGGGGACACGTAGATTAAAAGTAAATTAATGGAGAAAAATCTACCATGCTAACACTAATCAAAGAAAGCAGGCCCAGCTGTGTGATTTTCAGACAGAACAGCCTTCTAAGCAAGGAACATTAATTACCAGGGATAAAGATGGGCATTATATAATGATAAAGGTGTAAATTCTCTAAGAAATCATAACAAGCCTTAATGTGCATGCACCTAACAACACAGTGTCAGACTATGTGACGCAAACCCATTAAAACTACAAAGTTGGGTGCACCTGGGTGACTTAGTTTGTTAAGTATCCTATTCTTGGGTTCAGCTCAGTTCATGATCTCTTGGTCATGAGATGGAGCCCTGCAATGGCACTGAGCTGGGCATGGAGTCTGCTTAATATTTTGTCTCCCTCTCCCTCTGCCCCTGTCCTGCATGCACGCTCTCAATAAATAAGCACTCAATAAACAAACAAACAAACAAATATATATATAAATAAAAATAAAGACTACAAAGAGGAATAGATGAAACTATTATCATAGCTAGATATGGACAAAAATGGACAGATCTAGCAATCAAAAAATTAGTAAAAATAGAGTCGAATTCCTCAACATTAGCAATCAAGTAAATATAAAAGACATCTATAGATTACTACATTTATCAGCATCATAATACACATTCTTCTCCTATAGAATATTCACCAAGAAAGACCACATTCTGGGCCATAAAGCACACCTTAAAACTTAAAAGAATAAAAATCATACAATTTCTACCCTCAGACCAAAAATGGAATTAAACTAGAAATCAAAAACAGAAGATAACTGACAAAAGACCTGGAATAGCCAACGTGGTATTGAAGAAGAATAAAGTTGGAGAACTGACATTACCTGACCTCAAGACTTACTACATAGCAACAGTAATCAAGATACAGTGGTATCAATGAAAGAATAGACAAATATATCAATGGAACAGAATAGAGATCACAGAAATAAGCCCGTAAAATTACAATCAACTAAACTTTGGCAAAGGAGCAAAGGCAATGTAATAGAATGAAGATTGTCTTTTCAACAAATGGTGCTAGAGCAACTGCACACCCACTTTCAAAAAATAATAATAACAATAATCTAGACACAGATCTTACACCTTTACAGAAATTAACCCCAAACAGATTACAGACCTAAATGTAAAAAGCAAAATTATAAAAGTCCTAAAAGGTTATATAGGAGAAAACCCAGATGGCCCTAGCCATGGCGATGACTTTTTAAATATAGCTCCTAAGGCATGATACATGAAAGAAATAATTTATTAGCTGCTCGTTTTTTATTGTTGACTTTTCCTTTGCTGTGCAGAAGATTTTTAGTTTAATTTAATGTATGTAGTGGTATATATACACACACATACATAACGTGTAGTCTTACTCACCTTTAAACAGGAAGGAAATCCCATCATTTGAAACAACATGGATGACTACAATGGACATTATACTAAGTGAAATAAGCCAGACACAGAAAGACAAGTACTTCATGATACCAGTTATATGAGAAATCAGAAATATTCAAACTCATAGTAATAGAGCAGAGTAATAGTTATAAAGGTTGAGAGGAAGAGGGAGTGACAAGGTATTAGTCAAAGGTACAAGCTTCAGTTTTGCAAGATGAGTAAGTCCTAGAGATTTACTGTACAACCTAGTGCCTATAGTTAACAATATCATAGTTAAAAATGTGTTAGGAGGGTAGATCTTATGTGAAGTGTTCCTATCACAAAATAATAATAATGATGATAGTAATAAATAAATAAAGAGGGCAGGAGGATTATTTGGAGGTGATGGCTATGTTTATGGCATAGATCGTAGTAATGGTTTCATAGATGTATACTTATTTTACAACTCATTAAGTATCCCAACTCTACAGTAAGTAATTACAGCGTATTATCTAGATCAATATCGACAAGGGGGGTTTAAAAAAGGAAATACGTATATAGTAAAGAGAAAATGTAATGCACAATTTTAGAAACTCAAATATCAAATAGGTAAAAAACATGGCCTTTAGAAGATCTGGACAATTAATTAAACATTTCATTCTAATGAATTTTTAGATTCCTCCTACTGGATAATAATAATGAGAGACAAATTTCTCTTCTGGTTTTCTTGAATTGTACACAATATTTGGGAAATAATAATACATGTTTTTTAGTACACACAGAAATGAAATTTATCAAGGCATAAATTAACTACTCATGACATGCAGTTAGCAAGATTGTTTACTGTTGTTCTTGAACCAAGGAAGTAAACCTACAGTGAAAGAAACTGCACACAGGAGGGATTATTATTTTGTTGATTTTTTTTACCCCAGGTACATATTTTACAAAAATTTCATGACTCTTTAGAATTAAGGTCATTATGTTAAGTTTTTCTACTTCTCATGTATGCATTGGACCCAGAACTGATAAATTACTTGACATAAGACACAAAGAAAGTGAAGTTTGGACAATATATATCCCTTTTATTAGAATATAATCCTTTCATTTATTTGCTGAAATATATAAAGACTTATAAACATAATTAAGTTTATCCAACCAGGCTAGATTACCATTGACTGACTCCTCTCATTTTGTTAGCACTTGCATTTCTTACACTAATATCCTAAGGAAATGTGGACTAATGATTTCTATGATATATCATATTTTAATTTTCACTTTTTCTTGTTAGTGTTTATTGTTTGCTAAAATCAAATATATTATGAAAGTGAGTTTTAAAAAATCTCTAAGTCAGTAACTGAATAAAATTAATTAATTCTTGGCTCCCTAAAGTCATGTAAGTGTTAGTTCGATTTGATCAAGTGCTTGATATCTTTAGGGAGTATTTTATTGACTGAAAAGACTTTCCTAAATGTATCACAACTGTTTTATTTGGACATTTTCTCTAAAATTCAATTCTAAATCAATTTCCTTTCAACAGTTTGAAAAAAGGTGATCTCAAGTGAATGCAAGCAGATGTTTCCATTTAAAAAACAACTGTCACAAAGTTGACATATCTTTAATTCTAAAACTTATTTGGACTACTTATAAAACATATTAATTAATATTAAGTAAAAATACAAAGTCACATAACATCTACCGAATTCCTAGTAATGGCTTTATCTGTTTTAAACTTCTCAAGTTTACAGAAAACGCCTTATTTTTCATTGAGAAGCTATGTAGGCTAATGTGTATACATAAATATGTGACTTAGCTTAGATACTTACATTTAATTATTCATCACTACTTTAGATTTTGGTACTGTACCATTACCGTGGATAACTGCCTTTATGACTATTTGGTCTGGAATCAAACATTCACCTTGTAAAATTATTTGTCTTTTGTTGCAGTACAGTATAAAGTGTGCACTCAGCTGTGAGCTTAGTTACACTTTGTCTCTCTGTAACTTAATATTGCCAGAAAAACTTTTTAGAAATCATAGTTTATTTTAATGTAAAACAAAATAGATAAAAATGTCCTAATATTAAAAGTCAAGACATTTGAAACATGGCTCAGAAAACCAGCAATTATCTAATATTAGTTAAGTATTTAAACCTAGATAAATCATTTAATATATTTGGGTCATATTATATCATCTTCAGAATGAGGGGATTGAACCTTATTTCCCATACAACAGCAAATTTATATTATTCCATGAAAAGTGTGAAATTATGAAAATTTCTCTTCATTGTACTCTTTTCTTTCTTTTTAAAAATAAACATTATAATTTTACTGATTGTTAATAATGGCTTCCTTTGTACCTTTATGCAAGTTGATTATCTTGTGAGATAAGTGAAGCTGTATTTTTCAAATATTGCTATTGATCTCTTAAAATCGAAGCAACTTATTGAGTCATTTTCTACTATCAAATAGTGTTGTGAGACTTTTGATAGATTTCTAATTGATATTCTTATTTATATTCATTCTTCAGTTTTCCATATTATCAAGACTGAATACTTTACAGCTGAATTAATGGATATCATGTTTTAGTCTAACCCTTCTTTCAAATACACTGACTCATTAAAAAACAATGTTAAGGAATGCTTTCTTTTTTTAAAATGTTTTAATGTTTATTTATTTTTGAAAGAGAGAGACAGAGACAGAGCACAGTGGAGGAGAAGCAGAGAAAGAGACACAGAATCTGAAGCAGGCTCCAGGCTCTGAGCTGTCAGCACAGAGCCCGATGCGGGTCTCAAACCCACAAACTTCGAGATCATGACCTGAGCTGAAGTCAGACGCTTAACCGATTGAGCCACCCAGGTGCCCCTGTTTTCTTGAATAACAAGAAAATTTATTTATTATAAAATGTACATATTTTTCCAATCCCTTTTGTGATTTTCTCTTTTATTTATATATGAAAAATTAAATACTCCTAGATAATTAAAGATAAATTATTTATTTATTTATT